>CM053791.1:631689513-631839513 GCA_028749045.1 Cupressus sempervirens | reverse complement strand
ATTAGTAATTTCAAATAATAATAATAATAAAAATAATAAAACTCATAAATAATTAAAAAATAAATAAATTAAGGCGGGTTGTATGATAATTACATTGGAAATGAATAGCCTAACAAATAACCTACATAATATCAAGGTTTCATACACAATACTAAAATATGGAAGGATGTGAAACATACACAACATGTTATAGTGGTAGAAGAAATTCTACAAACACATCATAATCAAGTAGTAACAAGATGGTAAATGATAAGGGACAATATAATAATTACAAAAATAAGTAACCCTATGTATATGGTGTAGTGATATTAGATAACTTGTTAACACCTTGATGTAACATAAAGAATCACATGTCTACCCCCTATGCTAGCTCTTGCTCAACACCCTAGTTAGGTTCCAAAACAAACTGAAATTTAAATTGATATGCTGAAATCTAACTAATAACATATCCCTAAACCATATCTTGGAGTACTAACAAATTTAAATTGATATGCTGAAATCTAACTAATAACATATCCCTAAACCATATCTTGGAGTACTAACAAACTAACCCTGACACCTAAGGCCTAGTTAGAATATCAATGTACCTAGAGGTGGTTAAGTATGACATCCTATCCATGATGGAATTCAATGATAGCCTAACACTCTTAAGAAATGTGAATTTTAGATTTCAATCTTTGTGTAGTTCGATGAGTTATATCCATTATACATAGGTACTTGTGTATTTATCCTTGATGTACCTTTCCACTTTAAAATATATATAAATAATAAATAAAATTCTAGTAGTTGTGTTTTGACTATTAAATTTAGGGCATGACATGGGTGAACCCTAGTGACACCCTTGTTCTAGCTATAGAGAGCTTCCATTGTTCACGGCCACCCCATATCGAAGATTCTCCAAGGTGCTCTAAGTGCATGTTGAGGTCGATCTTTAGGTGGTTGTAACTTAGAGCTCATGGGAGCTATCAATGAAATGTTAAATGATACAAGACGGTCATCTCAAGGCCTAAATAGCCTATCTCATTTTTCATATATTGCATTTTGTTTGGATTTGGTACAACAATCTTGCTCAATGCCAAAACTCATAGTGTTCTTGAGTTCATAGGTGCATCACAGTGTAACATTGAAATTGCCGATATTGGAATCAAATCATAAGTGCCATTAGCTATGGATGGGTGGGTGAACCTTAGTGACACCCTTTTTTTGGCTATGGAGAACCTCCATTGTATGTGGCCACCCCATACCAAAGAGTCTTCAAGGTGCTCTAAGTGTGTGTCAAGATTGATCTTCCAAGGGTCATAACTCAAAGCTCATGAGGGTTATCAATGATACATCAAATGCTACATGATGGTCATGTCGACACCTAAAATAACCTATCTCATTTTCAAGAGATCACATTCCATTTGGATTTGACACAATGATCTTCCTCAATGCTAAAACTTGCAGTGTGCCTTGGTTCATAGATGCATCACAATATAACATTGAAACTACTGACATTGGCATCAAATCATCAGTATTGTTCACTTTGGATGGGTGGGTGAACCTTAGTGATACCCTTGTTTTGGTTGTGGAGAACCTCCATTGTTCACGGCCACCCTATACCAAAGAGTCTCCAAGGTTCTCTAAGTGTGTGTCGAGGTCGATCTTCCAAGGGTCTAACTTGGAGCTTGTGGGGGTTATCGATGAAATTTTAAATGCTACAAGATGTTCATGTGGAGACCTAAAATAACCTATCCCATTTTTAAGAGATCACAGTCCATTTGGATTCAATACAGTGATCTCACTTGATGCCAAAACTTGTAGTGTGCCTCAGTTCATAGGTGCATCATAGCGTAACTTTGAGACCATTGATCTTGGCATCAAATCATCAGTGCTATTAGCTTTGGATGGGTGGGTGAACCCTAGTGACACTCTTTTTTTGGCCATAGAGAGCCTCCATCACTCGTGGCCACCTCATACCAAAGAGTCTCCAAGGTGCTCTAAGTGTGTGTCGAGGTCGATCTTTCAAGGGTTATAACTCATTGCTCATGGGGGCTATCAATGAAATGTCAAATGATACAAGATGGTCATGCCAAGGCCTAAAATAACCTATCTCAGTTTTGAGATATCACATTCCATTTTGATTCAGTACAATGATCTCATTTGATGCCAAAACTTGTAGTGTGCCTCAATTCATAGGTGCATCATAGTGTAACTTTGAAACTACTTATCTTGGCATCAAATCATCAATGCCATTAGCTCCAGATGGGTAGGTGAACCCTACGAACACCCTTGTCCCAATTGTAGAGAGCCTACATCATTTGTGGCCACCTTGGTGTAGGAGCACCTAGGTAGTCTTGTTTGTACCTTGTGCTTCTTTCTTGTAATTTTGGCATGTAGTTATGCTAGCCACATTATTAGTGGTTTAATAAGACCTATTAGGTCCTTAGGTAATGTTAACTTAGTTGTTGATTGGGTTTTTTCTCCTAAGTTGTTGTTATGCCTATAAGTTTCTCAATAGGGGTTAGGTTGACCAAAATGGTAGAAAAGTTGACCAAGGGTCAAAAACCATCTTGGAATGTATAAATAAACCTAATAGGACCCCTTACCAAGTTTGGTGAACTCGTCTAAAATTAAGAATTTTAAGTTATAGAAAAAATTGTTCAAAATTGCAATTTTGCAACTTTTTCTTACAAAGTTGAAAATGAGTGCAAAGAGTTAGTTAGGGGTTTGAGAATGACCATAAAAGGTTGGAAACACCTATATAAGGTGTTAAATGACCTTGCTATGACTATGATTTTAATGTGCTAACAACAACATCTAGTTGAAATTTGTTTGAGATATTAATTTTTACTTATTGTAGAGCTGTTGGTTGATCCAAACTCATACATATCAATGTCATGATCTTGATGGAAGCCTCGAATCTTTCTTGCATTGCCAAAATTTCATGTGGGATTAGTAAGCCAAATGTGTAGTAAAGTCTCATAATAGCACTTGTTCTCATTTTTCTTTGTAAAGTTGTTGTACCAGGGTGAAGGAGGTGAATTGAAAAGATTATTTCAAATTAAACATATATGATAACATTTCAAATTAAACATTGCATTAAAATTTGATAATAAAGGTTATTAAAATGTTATTCACAAATTATTGCATTTGAATCTAATATAACAAACATGATCAAAATGAATGATATTCCATAAACATGAACAATACACATGATCAACGATAAATTGAACAATATTATACATAATTAATACTTATATCATTATGCACATAAATGAAAAAACTAAATAAATATCAAAATACATGTATCCATAGACAAATTAGACAAATATATATCAACTTTTATGTATCCATAGACAAATTACACAAATATATGTCAAAATACATAGATCCATATACAAAATGTGGTTGATCATGCCATCAGAATGTGTATAATATCAATGTTTATGCAAGCAATGTGACATATGCCATCTAAAAATGTCTCATGATGCATCCTGTGACAACTATACTAACCT
The DNA here is from genome assembly GCA_028749045.1 of Cupressus sempervirens. Classification (NCBI taxonomy): domain Eukaryota; kingdom Viridiplantae; phylum Streptophyta; class Pinopsida; order Cupressales; family Cupressaceae; genus Cupressus; species Cupressus sempervirens. Next base: position 631,836,016 of record CM053791.1, on the reverse strand, counting down.
AGGCTACTGGTGGATTACTAAAATGTAGCCTCTTCACTACACTAAGTGGATAAGATGCCTCCTACATAAACAAAAAAGGAAAACCCAAAGTTAGACTACTAATTTATACGATTCTATGTATCTAACATTGAATTACTCAAGTGCATAGTGATCTTTTATTTAATGAAGAATAATAGTATTAAAATTTCATTATAAACATCTCTCTCATCAACCTCCTATGCCGGTCAAGAGTTGCATCAATCAGGAACCATATGTCCTTGACAATGCTTGAACCTTGCTGATTGTAGCTTCTATATGTTCAAGTATGTTTTCTAGATGAATCTACAACTTAAACTATAACATTATAGTTCATAGCATGCTAAATTTATAACATATAATCAAGAATTCAAACTACAACTTACTTGTGTTTACTCTTCCTCTGGATATAATGGTTGCATCAACAAAGATACAAAAATTTGATGTCCAACCTCTTGTGTACTAGGTGTTTCCTATAAGATACAAAATACTTTTTAATATCAAGGAAAATAGTTTTGAATTTGTTTATGAAAATAAGGAAAATAAAAAATAAATGATAATTATACATACGGTGGGGCTCTCAATGCAAATGAAAATGCTAGAGCATTTGCGCCATAGAATCTACTTGGACTCATCACTAGTAGCCACGCCCTAGACAATAAATAATGTAATTAAATTTCATTACCACAAAAATTTTACAAGAATGCATCGATATTTAATCAAATAGAAAGTACCTAATTACCTTTCCCTTGTTAATGGTTCCTACCTCATCCTGCACACTCTGTCTCCCACTGACAGATGATACCTGCAAGAAAAAAGAAAGATTAGAAACCATATATGCTACAATATCAAATAGAAAAAACAATGAGAACACAACATAATGTACCATACATGTCTCAAGGGAAAATAAAATAGTGGAGAGTGTGACATTATCAACCTATCAGAGATCCTCCTCAGTCATTAACTAAACATGAATGAAGATCACATACATGTATAAGTTAGTATAGGATAAGAATTAAAATTACTCTATCATAAATATTACTTTAAATCGCATATGTCATAAGAAAAAAATGTAAACATGTACTGACATAGAAGGAGTCCATGCCTTTACATACCCCTCCTCTCTCATGTTAGGGTGAGTAGCCTCTGTATGTGCATCTAGTGTATCCTCATCAAATACAAACTGATCCTCAGAAAGATCACCTATGAGACCTTGACAAATATTCTTGCGCGTTATGTAAGTAGGGTCACACAAACATGTGATGAGCTTGCCGATGATGAACTCACGCCAGCATCATCAACATAGGGAGGGAACAGTAACCTATCCCAGGATATCAATAGGCTACTCAATCTATGGATGGCTCTAGTAGTCTTAGAGCTAGCCTCTATAATGATATAAGGATGTTGTACTCAAGGAGGGTGGGAGACATCAGTAAAGGGGATGAAAGTGTTAGCTTTCTTCCACTGGGCAAAGGGTCTATCTTGAGGAGCTCCTCCTCCTCCTACACCCATGTTGGGCATCATTCTCCAATAGTTCACCTTGAGGCCCAACACAAATTTTGCATTCAATTTTCTAAGGAAATAAAATGGCACCTCTCAATTGTTGTGTGGAGGGACGTGAAAAACCATCCATCGACGATCCCAAAAGTTCGCATGCATAGCCTCATTTATGCATCATTTAATTGATAGTTTGGGCTTTATGCATTTGACTTGTTTACCAGTTTTTGGGTCCATAGAAAGGCTAAACAAATCATCTTTAGTTATATTTAGGGCCGCAACCTCATCATAGTCCAATCCATCATCAAAAATGGCATGCATTTTGTCATGCCAGTGAAGAGCAACATTTTTATTCATTAGTAAGTCTTTCAATATTATCCAGTATGGTGTTTAACATGGATAACGTAGGAGCCAATGCGGGTATAGTATTATATGTTGTTCGCAAAACTCTCAATTCAGTGAGATTTTCAAATATCAAATCTTCAATTCAAGGAGGTTTTTAAGGGGGTAGGGGATCATTTGGTGGATGGTTTTGAGGGGGCACTAGATTGTTTGGTGGAGGGTTACAAGGAACATTATTTCTTGCCTTCGTATCATCATTTTGGTTAGCCATACCTATTAATTTGTAAAACATAATTTCTATTCAAAACAACCTAAATTTAAACAATTTCTATTTAAAAAAAACTAATTTTCAATAAATCCAATTAAAAATAACTAATTTATAATAAGATCCATTCAAATAATTTAAAAAAAACTTACTAATATCATATACCTTTTCTGAGATCCCATATGGGACAAAAAATGCAATGTGAAAAAAACCCTTAGGTTTTTTTTGAAATCAATGTTATAGGTATCCGGTATCTGATGTGATATCAAATACCCGATAAGGTTTGGTCCTAACTTCTTAGCTTTGGTATCAGGATGGGTGGAAAAAAGTTAGAGCGGATTTTAAGATGCTTTGAGACGTTTCCAAACTCTCTTTTTTTCACATCGCCACTTTTAGCACACCATGATCCTGAACATACCCTCTTCTTTCCCTTTCTTATTGTCATATGATTTTTATTCCACCAATCTCCATTTCATCATATGAAATAATTTAGTACTGTTATTGTGAATTGAATCATTAAAATTGATACATGTCTCACCTACATGAAATAGGACAAATAGTTATTTGCAATTTAGTGTCAATAGTTTAACAAAGGTATAAATAATAACTAGAAAGGTTGCCTTCAACAAATTTGTTCTAATTGAATTGATCATTTCTCGATTAAAATGTTTCTATACTTTTATATAATTTCATTTTTTAGAATGCTAACAATTTTTAAATTCAATATTTTATAATATATTTTAATTAATTTTTTTCTATAAATAGAAATTATTTTTATTAAATGAAGGAATATTTTTAAATAATTAATAATTAATTTTATTTTTTTTAATTAGTAAAAAATTGGTTATGATGAATATAATAAAAGGTAATAATCATTTTAATTAAAATTACAATAGAAATGTTGAATTTATTATTGTAGATTGTTTCTACTTTTCCTTATGTGTTACTCATAGTGAACAAGGTTGCATAGCAATTTAGTTCCTGCCAAAAAGTTTTAAATAATAGATAGTTGAAATGTAATTTTGGATTTTAAAAGTTTACATAAATATTATGTAATTTTTTAAAAATAGATAATATATTTTAGAAAATTAAATAAAATTTTATATTTATTAAAAACATGTTTGATTTGATTTGATTTAAGTGAGACAACAACTTTTTATACTATAAACATCAAATAGTAAAGACTATGTGTTTAGATGGTCAAATGTTTAAAACTAATAAATATTAATATACTTTTCAAAAAAAAAATTTAAAAATTCTAATTTATAATTTGATAGTGCTATTATTTTAAAAAATAATCATAGAGATCGGCAAGGTTTTCCTCTCCTAGAGTTTCATGTGATCTTTGAGTTTCCTTGCGTATGACTCTCTGTCTAAGCTTTCCTTCTATGTTTTCCACCTATCACACCACATTTAATGCAGGAGTTTTTAGGCTAGTTTATAATGGCCCCAGCCAGTGATGACCCAGTTGTTGATACTCGTGTTCACGCTGCTACTTTGGAAAGCCATGGCTCCTCCATTGAATAAACATCCTCACAAATTCATACTGACTATTTTTCACAAGGTAATCTTGATATTGTCCTTCCTTTGCAAGAATTTGATGCTGCTTGTGATTGGTTAGAACAACATACCTTAATTGGTTATTTTGTGGGTAAGACTCCTCCTGAAGTTATGCTTTGATAATGGGTTAACAAGAGTTGAACTCCTCATGGAGTCTACCTTGATCCTGTGCAAAATCTTACCAAAGGTTTTTTTATTTCTCTTTGCCAACCCATCACAGGCTGACGCAGTTTTTAGTAATGGTCATTGGTCTGTGTGTTCTTCCCTCCTAGTTTTTCAAAGATGGTCAAGAGAGTTCATAGTCTCTAATGAAAAAATGCTTAGGGTTCCTGTGTGGGTAGAGTTCTTTGGTTTACCCTTACCATGTTGGCCTTTCATTGAGTCTGTTGTCAATACTATTGGAAAAGTTATTATAAAAGAATATGAATTATTTTTTAATACTCATCCTCAGAAACACGTATGCATTGAGGTTGATCTCTCCAAATATCTCAAGGATTCTTTGGAGATACAAATTGGCTCTCAAACCTTCTCTCAAGAGGTGTTTTACTTGAACCTACCTAACACATATTATAGGTGCCAATCAATAGAACACAAGATTAGGGATTTCCCTTTGGCTATGCCTAGGGTTAAAACCTTACCTAAAGAGGCCCCTGTCAAACAAGAAAAAGGGAAGAAAAAAGAAGAATGGACCACTGTTGGATGCAAGGGCAAGGCTCCCTTAGCTCCTAAATAGTCATATGTGAATGTTGTTTTAGTTCCTCCTCTTTCAACGAGAGTGCAAACCCCAACCAATGTAGGAAAGCAAGCAATTTTTTCAGAACCAAACCCTGGTGTTGTGCAAGTTTCAAACCCTAGTTCAAAGGGGATCAAGGTGGTCACTGGGGCTAACACCTCGATTGTGATTTGCACTCCTGTTGCTGCTTCTTACATTGCAAAGAAAAATGTGTGGCATTCTTGCAATCCTCTTAGACGTGCTGAGAAACTATAGGAGAAACATCAGACCATCAATCCAAAAGATTTTCCTTCTAGCTTTAACCAAGTTTCAACTTTCTTGTAGAATAGTTACTCCTTTCTTGAGGATGAGGAAGATATGGAAGAATTTTCATGAATTTTTTTATCATGGAATGTGCGAGGTCTTCTAGACCTCTCTAGAAAGTACTATGTCAAGGATACCCATCATAGACTTGGTAATTTAGATTTTCTTTGTTTGCAAGAAGTAAAGATCTCTGGTTTCATGCTTTCTTCTACATGTTATGTCATTTGGCCAGATGACATTATGTTTTCATCTCAGCACTATTCTAGCAGAGGTGGTGTAGTTACTCTTCTATCATCTCATCTTCATTATGCTATTATTTTGCATGGTTTTGACCTGATGCACATAATCATTTGGCTTTTGCTTTCTATCAATAATCATTCTTTTTGAGTAGTTAATGTTTATGCTTCCAATAATGTTGTGGAAAAATCTGAGTTGTGGAGCTGGATGGCTAACAACTTGCCTCCAGCTATGTGGGTTATGTGTGGTGACTTCAATATGGTTGAGTTGGCCTCTAACAAAGATGGGTTTTTTCTATTTCATTGGACAATTGGGGAAATGGAAGCCTAGTACTGCATGCATAATAAATTGGGCCTTTTTTATCCTAATAGTAACTGCCACTAGCATAGTGGAGTTTGGTAAACTTGGTCCAAATTTTGAGCTGGCTTTGATCATATTTTAAAACATCTCGTTCATGCCATGATTACTGCACAATTTTTTTCTCCTTTTCTAAGGATCGAGATTTACTTGTCATTCCCTTTCCATGTGTGATGTTATTAGATCACTATCCTATTTATTTTTTTATTTTGTGGTACATAATTTTCTAGTGGGTTGTCAAGACTCAGATTTTCCTCAATACGTTAGTACTAATGCATGCTTCCACTATTGCTCATATCCTACGTGTCTAAAATTTGGCGCCACGTCTGCATTCTTAGACATGATGGATTCAATGGTGGAATGATGTCAATACTAGAACTGCTCAATTTCTATGCATTTATGGACAACAATTGACAATTTTCATAAGGCAATCTTATGAATATACTACCACTACTCTCAAGAAAGCTTCTGAGGCTCTCACCCTTAACCCTTTTGATGTTGATTTACAAATTTATCTTTCCAAACTGTGCCATGACAAATAGGTTGCAAATAATTATGCTACACGAGGGGCCCAAATCAAAGCTCTCCTCCATTGGTTGGAGGTTGGCTATAAGGCTTCGAAGGAGTTCTTTTAGGCTTATTGATTTCGTCATACCAATTTTGGGATTAAGAAAATCAAACAAGGCACTTCTAATCTTTCTAGTCTTCCTGACATCATGTAAGCTTGTATTCACCATTATGAAAACATGTTTACTTCACAGAAAAATTTAGTTGCTTGGGAGGGAGCCCTCAAAAACTGTATTTCTATTACTCCAGACCACCTAGTGGTTAAGAAACATGCTTTATGTGAGAAACTTCTTACCATTTGAGACCTTAACAATGTAGTTTTTTCCATGGCTAACGACAAGTTCCTCGGGTGTGATGGGTTTCCTTGTTAATTTTACAAACACCTTTGGTTGCATATTGGTCTTGACCTATACAAAGTTTATCTTGAAGCCTACCATTCTAAAAGCTCAGAAGCTATTATCAGAAAAGGGAACACCAATTTTATAACTAAAGCTAGCAATCCTGAGGATATTTGTAACCAATTAGCTATCTTTTTTATTTTTAATTGATTTTTCCAAAGCCTATGACCAGATTGAATATCCTTTCATTTTGGGTATGCTCTAGGATCTTGGTTTCGGTAGCAATTTTCTTTAGTTGATGGCGATGCTTTTTAGAGATGCTAATGCTTGTATTACTATCAATAGCTCCTGAAGCCTTTGGGCTCTTTTGTTCCATAAGAAAGGTTTCCCTCTAGCTCAGGCGTTATATGTTCTTGCAACAGAAGGGTTTGGTTACTTGCTAGCCCACTCCATTTATTCAAGTTTGGTTCATGGCATTTCCTTACCAGATTCCTCTTTCCAGTTGGTCAATGGTCATTTTTCTGATGATTCCTTTCTAACTCTTTTGGAGGATGAAGAAAACATCACTAATGACTTGAATTTCCTTAATACTTTTTGTCAAGCCTTTGGCTCTACTATTCAATGGAATAAAACGCTCTGTTATCGCCATCCTTTTATGCTAACTTTGCCTTAGCTCAACTAGTTTCAATGGAAATGGGTTATGCACAAGGAGATTTTCTTCTTTTTGGGCATTCCTTTTTCCTTTCAAGCTTCGCCGATTGATCTGCAGAATGCCATGCTTGCCAAGATTACAAAGAAGATTGACTATTGGCTTACAAAACCTCTTTCTCTTGTGAGAAAATTCTAGAGTTTCTCTAAAGTTCTTGCAGCTACACATGTGTTTTATTCTTCCTTTTGGGCTCCTTCCAAATCCTCTTATCAAAAATTAAAGTGATTGCTCTGTGATTTTCTTTGGGCTTCTAGTTCTGACCATCATGGATTTCATAGGGTTTCTTGGGACTTTTGTTACCTCCATAAAGAGTTTAGAGACATTGGCCTTCTCTCCATGCAAAAGTGAGGCCTCGCTCTTTGTGTAAAATGGATTATTTGTGCCATCACTAGAGATGAGGCTTGGAAGATTCTAGTCTAACATTGCATTTCCTCTAGGTTTCCTATTAACAGACCTACATGGAAGGGGATTGACTTTCAAACCCTTCTCATTATGTAAGAACCCATGCACACATAGGGATATTTTTTTATCAAGAGCGTATGGAAATCTTGGGAAGTTGTCAAGCCTTGGCTTCACTGGTCTCGTGATGAGTTTTGCGATGGGCTCTCTTTGAACCAACAGAACATTTGGTGGTCTCCTCTATTTTTCATTCAAGGTATTCCTTTAGCCAAAACTTAAGGTGCTAGTGCTCTATGTTTCTTCAAATGTGGCATCAAGAGTCATAAAGACCTTTTCTCTAGGGTCTCCATGAGTCTCAGATCATGGGAAGATATGCAAGTCCAATTCTGTCTTACCCGTTCAAATTGATAGACTTTTCAATTGTTGCTTTCTACAATTCTAAGACACTTAATTCACAAGCTAGGTATTCAATTTCTTCGACCTTGGTGGACTAATTGGAAGTGGTATCATGCCACTCCCTTTACCAATTACAAGCCAAGTTTGGGATATCAATGACTTTCTATTAGAGTAAATAATTAATTATTTATTCTATTTACTTAAGCTTACTTAGGTAAATGCATTTATTAGTTGTAGTCTAGGAGTTTGATATAAGTTATTGACAATACAAGATTTTGTTCTCTCCTAAGTCATACTTATCCTCTCACCTTGTTCGAGGACTTTCCACCTCATGTGGATGTTGTGGGGCCCATTTTCCATTGCACCAAAAGCCATGACTATTAGTGAACATGGAACACCACATAATTAACCACCTGTGGGTAGGGGAGCGCGTCGCATCATCCAACAATATCCCCCTCGACGCGCATACCAGGTGCTTACGCGGGTCGGGATGGCACCGGGGAGATTTGAACCCATGACCAGGCCAAAACTAGGCTCTGATACCAATTGTGGGGCCCATTTGCCATTGCACCAAAAGCCATGACTATTAGTGAACATGGAACACCACATAATTAACCACCTGTGGGCAGTGGAGCATGTCACATCACCCAACAAATGTATGCTTAATTGTCACACTTATCTCCTAGTGTCTTCTAGCTTGTTCTAGGAGATTCCTTGAGCTCTTTATATTCGAGCTCCCTCATTGTATTTCATATCACTTATTGCATATTGTAAATACATATTTTCTTGTGTTTCAATATCTTGTGGTTTCTCATGTTCATTTAGGGTTTCTCCCTAGCTCCGGGCTCTTCCTTCCTCGACTTCCCTTTGACAGGTTATTTGCATGTAGGTGATCTTGGGCATCTTCAGAGTTGGATTTCTTCAACTCCAACATAGTATTAGAGCCTTCTTGCTACTGCTTCATTGAAGGGATTTTGAAGCCGTGATTTGAAGTCACAAACCCTAGTTTGTTTGTGTGTTTTTCTTCAAATTAGGGGAACAACAAATTTTCAGAGCACATTGGGCCCAAATGGATGCTTCCATTGGATCCGAAAGGCCGTTTATAATTAGGATTCATATAAAACTTGTCAATTTTGGAGACAAAGCTCAGGGAGGCAAAAAAAATTTAGTTGCAGGGTTCTGTACGGACGCAAGGTTGAGAATTTTTTTTTTAAAAAGCTGCCACCACAGCAGCACTCACATGCCACCACAAGGCAACCTGCACTCCACCAGTTTTGACAGTGCCACTTGCGCGCCGCCCTTTCAATGCCACAGTCCGACCTCAGTCTATGCTCCACCTGAGCGCCTCCTTCTCTAGATTGTGCCTCCCAGTAGCTTCACTCTGACAGGCAAACTCCTCCAGTACACCACCTTTGCAGTGCTCTACAACCAGTTCACAGCCTTTGCTCTACCCATTGACACTTGGCAACACAGTCAACCATAGTTTGAGCATAGTTGGCAACTTGGGGGGGTGACACATGGCCTAGGTACCACATGGCACACTACCACGTAGACCTACCACATCACCCCTACCACATCATCATTGCCACGTGGACTTTCCATGTGGCCTTCTTTTTTGTTGTGATGGTCATTTAGCTGTCAATTTTAAGCTAGTGATTTTTTGATGTCAGCATGACATCAGCACTGCATCATTAGTGCCTTGCACCTTTGTAAGGTCCTTTTTGACCTACCTTCAATTTTTTTGCCATAACTTGAGCATACAGAGGTATTCTTCCGATCTGAAAGAAGTGTCAAAAAGCTAGTTCCGAGATAGAGACATTGGTGCAAGTATTTTCAAATTTTGATGCTTTTTTTTTTGTAGCAAAGTTCGAAGTCCTATTTTTTATTCTGGCAAGCTTTTCTTTTGCATTCCATGTCCATTTTTTGAAAACGTTATATTTTTGAAAAGCTGGTTCTATCTACTTTTTGAAAATACTATCATTTCCTTTAGATTCTGCCCCATGTTTTTCTATCATTATTTTGGCATTTTTGGTTCATGGTGGATATCTTGGGTGTTTAAGGTCTAAGGATCATTTTCTTGGTATGGGATCCTTTGTTTTGGGATGTACTATGTTTTGTTGCAGCTTGTTTTGTGTTTAGATCATTGTAGCTATCACTTGTAAGCACTTTTATGTATCGCATTGAGATAAAGTGTCACTCTTGCATTCCAGGGGTCATGAACATTGTTTTGAGATAGTTGTACTTGCACTATTTTCATAAAGCACCATGGGGGGATAGTAGTTGCCATGTTTGTGTCATCTTCCTTTGTCAAGTGAGTGTCCCTTCCACGACATTAGCCCCATGCAGAGTCAGTTTGACCATGCCTTTATGGGTGTTTGTACCTCTTCATCTTTCTCTTTTTTCTTGGTTTGTCTGCAGGAGATTTTGGCCCACCTTTTTAGTTGCTTGTCATCTCACCTTGTCTTCATTAAGAGGGGGGGGGGGGCCTTGGGGTTGTTATTTTGTTCTAATGCTTCTGTGGTTCAATGGTTCGATAGTGTGAGCTATGTATTCAGTGGTTAATCCTATATATGAGGCGATTGCAGTGGTTGGCTACCTATGCATTTCAGTGAGATGGATCATCTACCATATGGACATGCTCAGTTCATGCCATCTTCTACCTTGGTGGTACTTCAAATCAGCAGTTGCAGTTTCTTTCTGATGGCAGATTTGTGGCTTCTTCATGCTTCAGTGATGCTCTTCATGATCTTCTTTGTTCCTATTTTAGGGGACATTCCACTAGTTGGAGGCTTCTTCAGTTCTTCACTAGGTTCTTACCTCTTTTTGGGGGAGGGGTTTTCCCACGTGGTTTTCTCTCTTTCCCTATTTTCAGAGGTTGCATTCCTTTGCATTATTCATGGGTACCTAACATGGCTTCATTGCCGGGACCCATTCTGCATTTCTTAGTTTTGTGAGCTTAAGGCATTTCCCTAAGTTGCACTTAAGGGGGGGTTTTAGAGTAAATAATTAATTAATTATTTATTATTTATTCTATTTACTTAAGCTTACTTAGGTAAATGCATTTATTAGTTGTAGTCTAGGAGTTTGTTATAAGTTGTTGACAATACAGAATTTTGTTCTCTCCTAAGTCATACTTATCCTCTCACCTTGTTCGAGGACTTCCCACCTCATGTGGATGTATGCTTAGTTGTCACACTTATCTCCTAGCATCTTTTAGCCTATTCTAGGAGATTCCTTGAGCTCTTTATATTCGAGCTTCCTCATTGTATTTCATATCACTTCTTACATATTGTAAATACATATTTTCTTGTGTGTCAATATCATGTGGTCTCTCATGTCCATTTAGGGTTTCCCCCTAGCTCCACGCTCTTCCTTCCTCGGCTTCCCTTTGATAGGTTATTTGCATGTAGGTGATCTTGGGTGTCTTCAGAGTTGGATTTCATCAACTCCAACACTTTCTCCCTATTTTTTGATGGTCTGGTGTTTGCAATCTTCTTTTTCTCAATGGAGAAAGTGCTTTGACACTATTTGGAGTGCCATTATAGAACCTAAGATTGCACATTTTTCTTGGTACCAGGATTTTTATGGTCTTCCTCTTGGGCCTTGACTCAAGCATATTTTGTTCTGGATCCTCAATGTCCATTTTGTGGGCAAACAGAGTTCTTGCATTTTTTTGGTTCTATAGACGTGCTCAAAATTATCGGAAGTAGATTCATGATTTCTTTAAGTCGTTTCAGCCTGAACACTTTTCTTGGCATATCATTATTTTGGGTGATTTCCTCAAGTTCCTAAGAAAATTTACCTAGACCTAGCATACTTTCAGGATGGAGATTTTGTTCACTTTGTGGAAAGATATAAATGTTCTTTTTACTAATAGTTTTATTGACATAAATGTTTCTATGTACACTAAAGCATGCATTTGTAATAATGTAATGATGCAAATCCAAGTGCAAGCCAACTAGGTGGCTTTGGAGGTGGCCCAACTTTAGGTGCTTCTTAATCATTAGGGCAATGCCCCTTGTATAGTTGCCAGAGTGCCTCCTAATTCTTTGGTTGATACCATGCCGCCCAGGGCTACCATTGAGGGTACACCACGTGAGTTCACCTATTGTATATGCAATGATCGTAGGCTTCATGCCACCACTCTCCCAATGGCGGTGATGGTAGGTTGCATCACCATTCAATTTCTCTACCCCATGGTGGCACACGTTGTTCCTCAGGATCAGTGGCACCCCCTCCTGGTGCATGACGAGTTATTTCTAGAAAGTGGCCCTTTCACCTAGAATTGGCCACCTCACCTCTATGGCCTGATACCAAGGATGTTGATCTAGCCCTTGATGATATTGTTGATGGCTAGACTATTCCCAGCCCATCTACCAATCCCAAGGATAACTAGGGATTTCATGATCAAGATGAACCACCCCCCTCAGTTGGCACTACTTTAGCTAGTTGAGGGTTGCTCCTTATATATATTTTTGATGAATAAATGTTGATTCTAGCTTCAACCATGTGAACTTTCACGGGCTGATCTTGTATCCGCCAACCCTTTTTTGTGAATTGTAACTTAACTAGTATATTATTTCTTAATAGAAAAGGAGTATTCATAAAAATAAAATAAAAATTACAATTTTTTACATCTATTTTGTTCAAATCTTTAAATATAATATACTTTTTATCAAACAATTTTTTTCAAATCTTACAGTAGTAAAACATATCATTGGCCACACAATAATATTTTCTTGAATTAAATATTATAGTCAAATCCACTCTTATCGCTTCATTTTATAAACCAATTAGATGTATGAGAAATAATTTAATAAATTAAGAAAGTTAAATATTTTGCATTTAACTTTAGTACATACTCAAATATTATATTGTTAAAATTTTGTATGAAGTTTGATTGGTTAAAACTGTGACATTTAATGACTAGTTAGATTTTGTCGTTTCCTATAGTTTTATAGCCTATAACAAAAACTAACGAATATTATAATGCTTGGTAAACTCAAAATAAAAAACATTAATTGACAATGTACATTCTTCATGAATTCTTTATAAGAATTTCTAAAAAGTCTCAAACAGTTTGTTTAATGTCAGATCTATAAACTATTATGCAATAGCATTCATTTTTTTTTTAAAGTATTATTAATATTTAATAGTAGTTTCAAGTTTCAATTGAAGAAAATGTTTTAAAATGTTAGATTGGACAACATTGACATAGCTTAATGCTTTTAGAACAATAGTATTAAAAGAAAGATTTTGTTGATAGTATCTAAAAGTAAATATGATAATATTTTTTAGAAGTTGTAGTATTAATGACTTATCCTTCTATGACAATAAGAATGACCTTCAATCCATTGTCAAAAGTAGATTGTTAACTAAATCATGACGGTTTTACTGTCTTCTACAATTACTAGGTTTGAAATCAAAGAAACATGTAAGGTCATAAGAAAATTTGATGCAATTAGTCTTCACAGCTTCAAAGAATCTAACATTTTGTTTCAAGTCCCTAGTTAAATGTACAACATGACTCAACTCTTACCTTAAAATCTACCACAATGAAGGCAGGAACATCTTTTGTAAAAGTATCAGAGTTGCTATTATTATTATTATTTAAATTTAATATTTGAAATAAAAATATATTAAAATTTTTATTAATAAAAATTCAACTTTTTTTAATGAATTCCCTTTCTAAAGTAGTCATTTAGGCTAACTTCAACATCTAGAACTCCTAATCTATGTGTTAAAATTTACCATTTTCAAATGAATTTATGTAAGTATTTTCCACATTTACTAAATCATAATAGAACCCATAAAATACGAGGTGGTTTTAAAATGCCATTTTAAAATTTTTGCCAAAACCTGTTATGTTCACCCTAATAACCACTTGACAAAAAAAACTTGTATGCATACTATCATTTTATAGAACTATTTATTTTATAGAACTATTTATGAACGTTACTTGGGAGAATTTATAAGATAGACTTGACTTGCAACTAATTAAGTTGCGGGGTTGCCCCTCTAACATACCTTGTTGTTCCTCCCAACGCAGTTTCCTTTTAATCTTCTATGGACCCTACATACAATGCCACTTTACCTATTAAGTCTCATCTTTCATTACCATGATAATAGCGAATGTACCTTGCTCGTTCCTCCAAAATGCTTTTGCATTTCTTCCACGCGTTTTCTTCTCACATGCACAGCATTTCACCTTCCTAGCAAATAGCGTTTTCCTTCATTCAGCTTTTATCTTTCCTTTACCATGGTATCTACTTCTACTTTTATAAATTCAATAATTTCCATCATCATACGTTTGAGTGAACTCCTGAAATATCCCATCATCATCATCAGAAAATGCCACAATAATTTCAACTAGCACTTGTCCCTACAGGTCCAAGATTACACCGATTGTTATGCTAAAGATTGTGTTTACAGCTAGACAGATCTTATTTATTCGGTTGAAATCATCTCTGCGATCAAGCCCATCTCAAGTGCATAATCTGGAGGTGACAGCAAAATTAAATTACTACAACAGCAGAGTCCAAATTTCATATTTGCTGACCCAAACATAACCTTTGAGATTGGATACCTGCCAAAACATTTGTGATAGCAGTGTATCTCTATATTTAGATTTCCTTATTTGAACAAGCTACTGGTCAAAATCAGTTGATTACAAAAATATAATTGTACATCATAGAATTAGAGGAATGTTATATATTTAGATGGATAATGAGAGGAACAACTCCATTCAATTTGATATGATCATATTTCATTTGAATAGGAAATCTAGACGGATAACAAGAAAAACAAGTGCATTGGACGCCTAGGAATGCAAAAATAAGATGAAGATTCAGCTCTTTCATCCTGGATGCACAATAAATGGAAAAGGCCAGATTGAAATTAGATGATTCATTTATACCATATTCAATATTCAGAGCATTAAATTTCACATTAAAAGCCCAAGAGAGATTGCCAGGAGCAAGTGTTTATTGTGGCTCATACCATATGCTGACAAGATCGAGAGAAACCCAAATTATCCCCGCAATCTCTATTTCACCAATGACAGAAATGATAATACTGCACAAATCTATTAGCCAAGCATTTCATTCATCATTGCTATTTGATCTTTTAGTGTAGCATTCTCCATCTCAATTTCCTTTCTTTTGTTGCGTTCTTACTGAAAGCGCAACTAAAGATGATCCAGGGAGCTAGAATCCTCTTCTAAGTGTTCATTCAATCCATTTATTTCGCTGTCCTATTTTTCCAAAACAACAAACTTAAAGCTTTTGTCAAATCACATTAACAAAAGCAACTATATAAGACAATAGCATGATTTTGACTAAAATGATGCATGAAATAAATGAGCAAGGTAAGCATGATTAGAGAAATATCTGAAGAATAAATTTTTAAAACTAGGTTAAATAATTTGAAGCTTTTAGAGGCGCAATAAATGAAATAGGATATCTGTAGGAAAGGAAGAAAGGACAAAACAACAAAACTTAAAATTCAAGCAAGATAAAGAGATGTGCGATATAAGTACAACATTTAAAAAATAAAATTTAATGAGTCAAAACATATGGGTCTAATATGCTTGTCATGAATGTTATATGTCACAAAATTTTGCTAGTATTGCACACGATTTAAACATATGTGAATGACATGGTTGTGTTATGTACATAAATGGTGTGTCATGTTACATCTTGTCTAAACAAAATTAGTATTTCTAGTATTGTAATAGCTGGGCTTATTCATATTCAATAGTAGTTGCATCATTAATTTGAGGTCAATTTACTGCACCAATTTACAATGTAAGATGTTAGCTCTAGACAATTTTTGCAGATGTGTAGAGAAAAAGAGGGGGAAAAAAAGCATTCAGTGGTGTTGCCTATAATAATATCTGGTATGTCTGATCTATGACATTATTTATCATAGGTACAATATTAAATTGTAACGCCCCGCCAAGGGATCCAAAAGAATTAACCTAAAGTTTTACTAAGTTTGCTAAACTTTTTTTTTTTTTTTTAAAGTAAGAACGTATAACATACACATCAAACACATAGTAGCGGAAGCAATAATATGTAATCATCAACAAACATACATAACAGGTTACATTCCTTAAAGATCCCAAGACGTTGAGTCACTTTTAAATTTAATTAATTCTAAGTCTAACAACTACCACATCCACTTGAAAGAATAATAATAAAGTCCAATGTCCACAATATACATTTGTTTTGAATGCCTCTTGGCAAATTAATTTGAAATGCTCAATCATCCACTGTACATGTCACAGGGTATGAAAGGCTTAAAAGAATATACATATGTAAAAATAGAAATGCATCAACCTCCACGAATCCATGATACAAAGTACAGTAAAAATATATGAAACCATTCACCATATATGATACATCCATACATCCATAATGATAAAACATCTATCATAAAATCTAACCATCCATCATAATAATCCAAGAACAGAATGAAGGTAAATGTCAACCAAGAAAGCTCAAGCCACGGCAACCACGGACGGATCTCAATGGTAAGAGTAAAAGCACTACCACCCGACCGCGTGGAACCTAAATGGTCCACTCCCACCGCGCTGAGGAGATAGTCTCAAGTCCCAACAGGATATCAAAACACAAAACACAATTACTCTCTAAGTCTGAGAAATCCTAAAAGTACACTAACTCAAAAGTTCCAACATAGATAGACATCTAGACCCAGAGGCACCACAAAGACACACGTAGGTATCTACCATGCAAGCGAGAAAGTGTCATCACATGAATCATATTGAAAGTTACCCGAGCAATCCTTTGGGAATCTCGGGTCCCCAGTAATCCTGCGGCCACTAGTATCCTCTCGTACTGACGAAGCATACTATGGAATGCAAGGTCGCAACCAAGCATTCTCTCTACCCCATCCTAGTCTGTACTAGCACTCAAGGTATGGGAGAGAACATAAAATTATCTTATTAGGTTCATTTAAGTCAGTATTTAGGTGAGATGTTATCACTTATTAAAACAAACAACTTACAATGAGTCATCCCCAGAGCCACTTCGGGTCTCCCGTCCCTCATTGCAAGCCACTTCCCGATAGTACACATAGATAACCTACCCTAGGCTCATGAAATCACAATCAAAGAATCATAATAAAATCACCTCAATCCTATACAAGCGACTGGAAAGCATCAAAAGATAAACCACAATAGTCACATCAGTTCTCCACGAAAAACTGGAAAGCATCAAATAATAATCATCATGATCACAACAGTTCTTTATCAGCAACTGAAGGCATCAATGATAAATCACAATATCCATTGGTTCTTAGCAAGCAACCAATAAAATACAATACTGATCGAAGACTCCAAAATGGTCAAGTCAAAACATGTCACAACATGACATCATAAAAAAAAAAACAATCACTTAAAACACCTCAGCTTCACACAAAGAAACTAGAAAGCAATACAAACATGTCATAGAGCACTCCATCACATTAACATGGTCGGATTAAGAATATCGAGACCAAATCATCATAACATCACAATCGCATAACACCCAAGCCTCTGGTAACAACCTAAACTAATCAACACTCTAGGACCACCCAAACCCCAGACATAACCAGTACATAGAAAACATCATAGTTTCACAGTAGGTTTGATTTGAAAGAAAATTATCGAGTTAAAAGTAAGGACCTAGTTTTCAGTTAACATATGTTTCAAGTAATTAAGTTTCATAGTTTGGGTTTGTTTCTAAAACACACAATAGGATTTAAATTGAAGTTTTCAATTTGTGTTCCAATGTACATTTCTAATGCAAAGGTTTCCCCACTATTACCCTTAAATTTTAATCTGATAATTTTAATCCGATATATAATTGCTCTCACGTTAAAAAGTTAATTTTCCTAACAAAATAGTCTAGGATAACCTTTTTATTTTATTAAGTTATAAAAGAAATCCCTTAATGATTATAAATAAAATAATCATGATTTTATTAAAATCAATATTTTAATATCTTCTAATCTTAACAAATATTATTTGAAACATATTTAATTTAAATAGATTAAAGTTTTAGTTCAATATATAAATATTATTATTAACATATCAAATTGTAAAATATTATAAAAGTTTAATATTAAAAATATTAATAACATAAATTAAATATAATTAAAACTTATATTTCTTTAAAAAACTAAATTGCAATTTATATTATATATAAAAAAAAAACTCTTAAATCGCAATTGTTTTGGGACTACATGTAAAAGTTTTAATAAAAATAAAACTAGCGATTTAAAATTGCTATCCTACGACATTAATCCACTACGCAGGGTACTGCTGCGTCAGCAGTACTGCTGCCGCAGTAGTACTGCTGTCGCAGCAGTACATGCTGCAAAAAGTGTGGTCGGCAGCCGAGTTGGGGTGTGGGTCAACGAAACCGCCCCCGCCCCACCACACACACACACACACACACACATATATATATTTTTAATAAAACTTTGTTTTATAAAAACTTTATAAATATTTAAATTTATTAAACAATTTTTTTAAAATATAACTATTATTATTATTATTATTATTATTATTATTTAAATTATTATTATTATTATTTTATTTTTAAATTGATTTCATCTATACTCTGCTGGAGAAAGTAAATAAATATGATTAACCATCCAAATTTAGAATTTCATCTTTAGATTCGACCCTTTCCTAATTAAATTCTATGTTCTTTGATTTAGAAACTAGGGTTCTTTCAGATCTCTTTTCTAATCCCTATGTGTACAGAAGATTAATTCATGAGCATTTGTTAATTTTCAATATTGGAATGTTTAAACTTTCATCACAGAGAATTTAGATATACAATCCACAAGCACGAAGAAGATAGGAAAGGATAATTGTGTAATTAATCGATGATCAAAACACAAGACTCTACCTGAACCTGATGCTATTATGCAATCCCCAAAAACTGTAAGAAAATTCGCTCCTCTTCAATAACCTTCTTCTGAAATCTTTCTTAGAATTCGCCTTTTGAAATTCGCTTCCAAGAGTTGTCTCCCAAAATTTCTGTCTCCCAAAATTCTTGTCCAAATTCGTGTCTCCAAAAATGAACCCCAACGTTGTGATAAGGAGTTTTCTCCTCAAATCGGGACACTAATTGTACGTTCACCCGAGAGGACTCTTTGCTCAACTGAGTTAACTCAAAATTAACTTTATTTATCTTTGCTTTATCTTTTAATGCACATTAAATGAATTATTAAATAACTTTATTTAATATTCCACTTGACTTCTATTTTTAATCTTTATTACTTTTAAACCCATGCACACTTTATGAAATTAAAATAACATTATTATTTTCACTTATTTTATCTTTTAATTTATTTCTTTTATTTTCAACTCAAGCTCACATCATGTGATCTAGAAACTTTAATAATTTAATATCTTTCAACTTTTAATTTATTTCAAAAACTTAATTGATAAAATATTTAATTAATTTAAATAACAATAATATTTAGCATTTATTTAAAAATGAATTCTAAATATATTATTATTAAATTAAATTAATATTATCATGTTCTAAATTATCCTTAAACTTTTATCTCCAAATTTAATTCTTTTATTTAATTAATTTCTCAATTAATTAAATATAATTAAATATGAAAATGTCATAATAATTTTTCATTAAGTTAAATCATTAATTAATCTTTTTAATTAGACTTAATTAATAGAAAACACATCAAGGACTCGTAAGGCAACATACAAAAACCCATCAAAGAAAAACACATACTAAATCAAACAAAAGGGTTATAATCACGAAATTACATCATGTGATGCATTCGGAGGGTACTTAACTCAGATACTTGTCCTAATTATCAATTAGGACAATTGGCTAAAGGGTTTTAGGATTTGGACTTAAGAGTTTATCTCCCCTCTCTTACCATTGAGATAATGCGATAGGGTACGCTCATCCTGGCAATTCAAGGAAGTCCATACCCGGTACCTGCAACCTGCATAAAATCCACGCATGTACAGACACAATATTCTAAGCTAAACAGACAATGGCATGAAGTGGTGCATCGTGTAGATCCTGACTAGCAGGTGACTACGACTCCCTTCCTTAACCATATCAGAAACACCATACATAAAGAAAACAAACACGCACACCATACACATGCAGTATGGGGTAAGTATCCATAAGAAAGCACATGTGATAATAAACAATCTAACTAATCATCATCGATAACTGAAAACATTGAATAATCATCATACATGCATGAAGTATAGAGTACCAAGTAATATCATCATATAATAAACTGAGCATAAAACAACATAAAAATAATAATACTAATCATCAAACATAAAATTGGCCTAAAAGAGTTTGGCAAGGATGACTGAAATACGACTTAGGGGCAAGCACTACATCCACCCCCCCCTAGACTTAGGCTTACTCCTGGAAGCCTACAAGAATAGAAAAGCTATGGACTCACTGTACGGGTCCCATTGGACCCTTTCCCCTTATAGGAGGATATGACTCCACTGAGTACACTCTCTGGGCTCTACCCATGTCACCAACTGTAGGTTCTGAAGCTGTGGGTCCCTAGCCTGAGAACTGTGGTTTCCTTTGAACACAATGAGATGATTTGTGTCCACATTGTCCACATGTGAAACACTCTCCATCGAAGCTCCTCTGAACTCTAGGTGCACTAGATTGCTGAAAACTACCCCCACTAGGAAAAGACTGAACACTCTGAGATGGCCGATCATACTGGTTGGGCTTGTTGCGATGAGTCTTGTGATAGTTCTTAGCATTGGAACCATCACCACCATTCTGTGTTGGAGGATAAGTACCTTCCTGCCATTGATTACCCCTAGAAGGAGGTTTCCTATTGCCACCTGCTCCTTGACCACCCTTCGATCCTGATGCTGAAGGTGCTCCTACAAAACCCCCATGTCCTAAGTTCACACTCTGCTCCACAAGGACAACTCAATGTACCGCATCCTTGAGGGTTTTAGGTTCAAACACCTTAACACCCCCAATTAAATGGTTGTTCAAACCTCTGATAAAATGTTGTGCCAACTATACTGGGTTGTCACTGAATCCTGAAAAGGGCATGAGCTCAAAGAACTTGCGCTCATACTCTATAATGGTCATAGTATACTATCTTAGGTTATGGAACTCATTTTCTCTATGCTGCTTCCATTCCTCTGGTAGGAATTTCTCACAAAAGCTCTCTAAGAATAACTCCCATGTGACACTATTCATGGTTAAGCCCAGCTTCTTTTCCTCGATTGTCCACCAAGTGGCCCCGAAGAACTCTAGGTTGGTGATAGCAAACCTTGCTTTGACATTGTTGTCAAAGTCTTGCATAGCAAAAATCCTATCAAGGGCAATAAGCCACTGCTCAACTACATACCTAGAACCTTGCCCGTTAAAGGGCTTGACCTTGGACCTCTGAAGGTCCTTCATCTGTGAAGATACAATGGATCTATGTCGATCCCTCAGAGGGCTCCTAGACCTAGGTCTATGCTCATGTGCTGCCCGATGTGCTCTATCCTGATCATAAATAGGAGGTAGGCGATCAATGATGGTTCGCATCATTTGCCTCATGTCAACCTCCTCCGAGTTAGCATGCTCCTCTCTATGGTTCTCTTCCTGATGCTCACTAACATGCTCTTCCCTATTCTCTTCCTGATTAAGGTCTTCATGGGCAGACTCATGGACACTGATAGCTCTACCTCGTCCACGGCCCCTACAACGACCTCTAATGGAAGACCTCGTCCCAGATACAATCTTATAATAATATCCAAGACACAAGATGCTATAATAACCATGAAACATACTACTGAAACACATAGATAAAAGATACATGTTTTGCAAACAAGATAGTTTCAATTTTCAGTTTGCCTATACTTTCAATTTTGAAGTCTTAAGTGTTGAAGTATGAAAAAAATGCAACTAATAGTTTACATCATGTTTCAGTTCAACTAGTTTCAAGTTTTAGTTTGAAAGAGATACACATAATAGTTTAAAGTTTGTGTTCTTGTTCAACTAGTTAACACTAGTGGCGTTCCAATATACCCAGAGCTCCCAATGTAGAAACTCGAGCTCTAATACCAGATGTAACGCCTCGCCAAGGGATCCAAAAGAATTAACCTAAAATTTTACTAAGTTTGCTAAACATTTTTTTTTTTTTAAAGTAAGAATGTATAACATACACATCAAACACATAGTAGCGGAAGCAATAACATGTAATCATCAACAAACATACATAACAAGTTACATTCCTTAAAGATCCCAAGATGTTGAGTCACTTTTAAATTTAATTAATTCTAAGTCTAACAACTACCACATCCACTTGAAAGAATAATAATAAAGTCCAATGTCCACAATATACATTTGTTCCGAATGCCTCTTGGCAAATTAATTCAAAATGCTCAATCATCCACTGTACATGTCACAGGGTATGAAAGGCTTAAAAGAATATACATATGTAAAAATAGAAATGCATCAACCTCCACGAATCCATGATACAAAGTACAGTAAAAATATATGAAACCATTCACCATACATGATACATCCATACATCCATAATGATAAAACATCTATCATAAAATCTAACCATCCATCATAATAATCCAAGAACAGAATGAAGGTAAATGCCAACCAAGAAAGCTCCAGCCATGGCAACCACGAATGGATCTCAATGGTAAGAGTAAAAGCACTACCACCCGACCGCATGGAACCTAAATGGTCCACTCCCACCGCGCTGAGGAGATAGTCTCAAGTCCCAACAGGATATCAAAACACAAAACACAAGTACTCTCTAAGTCTGAGAAATCCTAAAAGTACACTAACTCAAAGGTTCCAACATAGATAGACATCTAGACCCAGAGGCACCACAAAGACACACGTAGGTATCTACCATGCAAGCGAGAAAGTGTCATCACATGAATCACATTGGAAGTTACTCGAGCAATCCCTCAGGAATCTCGGGTCCCCAGTAATCCTGCGGCCACTAGTATCCTCTCATATTGATGAGGCATACTATGGAATGCAAGGTCGCAACCAAGCGTTCTCTCTACCCCATCCTAGTCTGTACTAGCACTCAAGGTATGGGAGAGAACATAAAATTATCTTATTAGGTTCATTTAAGTCAGTATTTAGGTGAGATGTTATCACTTATTAAAACAAACAACTTACAATGAGTCATCCCCAGAGCTACTTCGGGTCTCCCGTC
The DNA here is from genome assembly GCA_028749045.1 of Cupressus sempervirens. Lineage (NCBI taxonomy): Eukaryota > Viridiplantae > Streptophyta > Pinopsida > Cupressales > Cupressaceae > Cupressus > Cupressus sempervirens. The sequence goes on along the minus strand of CM053791.1, from coordinate 631,813,076 downwards.
CCTCATTGCAAGCCACTTCTCGACACTACACATAGATAACCTACCCTAGGCTCATGCAATCACAATCAAAGAATCATAATAAAATCACCTCAGTCCTATACAAGCGACTAGAAAGCATCAAAAGATAAACCACAATAGTCACATCAGTTCTCCACGAAAAACTGGAAAGCATCAAATAATAATCATCATGATCACAACAGTTCTCTATCAGCAACTGAAGGCATCAATGATAAATCACAATATCCATCGGTTCTTAGCAAGCAACCAATAAAACACAATACTGATCAAAGACTCCAAAATGGTCAAGTCAAAGCATGTCACAACATGACATCATAAAAAAAACAATCACTTAAAACACCTCAGCTTCACACAAAGAAATTGGAAAGTAATACAAACATGTCATAGAGCACTCCATCACATTACCATGGTCGGGTTAAGAATATCGAGACCAAATCATCATAATGTCACAATCGCATAACACCCAAGCCTCTCGTAACAACATAAATTGGTCAACACTCTAGGACCACCCAAACCCCAGACATAACAAGTACATAGAAAACATCATAGTTTCACAGTAGGTTTGATTTGAAGGAAAATTATCGAGTTAAAAGTAAGGACCTAGTTTTCAGTTAACATATGTTTCAAGTAATTAAGTTTCATAGTTTGGGTTGCTTCCATAACACACAATAGGATTTAATTTGAAGTTTTGAATTTGTGTTCCAATGTACATTTCTAATGCAAAGGTTTTCCCACTATTAGCCTTAAATTTTAATCCGATAATTAATTCAACCCATATATATATATATATATATATATATATATATATATATATATATATATATATATATATATATATATATATATATATATATATATATATATATATATATATATATATATATATATATATATATAAAATTGCTCTCACGTTTAAAAGTTAATTTTCCTAACAAAATAGTCTAGGATAACCTTTTTATTTTATTAAGTTATAAAAGAAATCCCTTAATGATTATAAATAAAATAATCATGATTTTATTAAAATCAATATTTTAATATCTTCTAATCTTAACAAATATTATTTGAAACATATTTAATTTAAATAGATTAAAGTTTTAGTTCAATATATAAATATTATTATTAACATATCAAATTGTAAAATATTATAAAAGTTTAATATTAAAAATATTAATAATATAAATTTAATTTAATTAAAACTTATATTTCTTTAAAAAACTAAATTGCAATTTATATTATATATTAAAAAAAATTCTTAAATCGCAATTGTTTTGGGACTGCATGTAAAAGTTTTAATAAAAATAAAACTAGCGATTTAAAATCACTATCCTGCGGCATTAATCCGCTGCGCAGGGTACTGTTGCGTCAGTAGTACCTGCTACCGCAATAGTACTACTGTCGCAACAGTACATGCTGCAAAAAGTGCGGGTGGTAGCCAAGTTGGGGTGTGGGTCAACGAAACCCCCCTACCCACACACACACACACACACATATATATATTTTTTAATAAAACTTTGTTTTATAAAAAATTTATAAATATTTAAATTTATTAAACAATTTTTTTAAAATATAACTATTATTATTATTATTATTATTATGATTTTAATTTATTTATTTTTTTAAATTGATTTCATCTATACTCTGCTGGAGAAAGTAAATAAATATGATCAACCATCCAAATTTAGAATTTCATCTTTAGATTCAACCCTTTCCCGATTAAATCCTATGCTCTTTGATTTAGAAACTAGGGTTCCTTCAGATCTCTTTTCTAATCCCTACGTGTACAGAAGATTAATTCATGAGCATTTGTTAATTTTCAATATTGGAATGTTTAAACTTTCATCACAGAGAATTTAGATATACAATCCACAGGCACGAAGAAGACGGGAAAGGATAATTGCGTAATTAATCGATGATCAAAACACATTTCCCTACCTGAACCTGATGCTATTATGCAATCCCCAAAAACTGTAAGAAAATTTGCTCCTCTTCAATAACCTTCTTTTGAAATCTTTTTTAGAATTCGCCTTCTAAAATTCGCTTCCAAGAGTTGTTTACCAAAATTTCTGTCTCCCAAAATTCCTGTCCAAATTCTTGTCTCCAAAAATGAACCCCAATGTTGTGATAAGGAGTTTTCTCCTCAAATCGAGGCACTAATTGTGCGTTCACCCGAGAGGACTCTTTGCTCAACTGAGTTAACTCAAAATTAACTTTATTTATCTTTGCTTTATCTTTTAATGCACATTAAATGAATTATTAAATAACTTTATTTAATATTCCACTTGACTTCTATTTTTAATCTTTATTACTTTTAAACCCATGCGCACTTTATGAAATTAAAATAACATTATTATTTCCACTTATTTTATCTTTTAATTTATTTCTTTTATTTTCAACTCAAGCTCACATCATGTGATCTAGAAACTTTAATAATTTAATATCTTTTAACTTTTAATTTACTTCAGAAACTTAATTGATAAAATATTTAATTAATTTAAATAACAATAATATTTAGCATTTATTTAAAAATGAACTCTAAATATATTATTATTAAATTAAATTAATATTATCATGTTCTAAATTATCCTTAAACTTTTATCTCCAAATTTAATTCTTTTATTTAATTAATTTCTCAATTAATTAAATATAATTAAATATGAAAATGTCATAATAATTTTCTATTAAATTAAATCATTAATTAATCTTTTTAATTAGACTTAATTAATAGAAAACACATCAAGGACTCGTAAGGCAACATACAAAAACCCATCAAAGAAAAACACATACTAAATCAAACAAAAGGGTTATAATCACGAAATTACATCATTTGATGCATTCAGATGGTACTTAACTCAGATACTTGTCCTAATTATCAATTAGGACAATTGGCTAAAGGGTTTTAGGATTTGGACTTAAGAGTTTATCTCCCCTCTCTTACCATTGAGATAATGCGATAGGGTACGCTCATCCTGGCAATTCAGGGAAGTCGATACCCGATACCTGCAACCTACATAAAATCCACGCATGTACAAACACAATATTCTAAGCTAAACAGACAATGGCAGGAAGTGGTGCATCGTGTAAATCCCGACTAGCGGGTGACTACGACTCCCTTCCTTAACCATATCAGAAACACCATACATAAAGAAAACAAACACGCACACCATACACATGCAGTATGGGGTAAGTATCCATAAGAAAGCACATGTGATAATAAACCATCTAACTAATCATCATCGATAACTGAAAACATTGAATAATCATCATACATGCATGAAATATAGAGTACCAAGTAATCACATCATATAATAAACTGAGCGTAAAACAACATAAAAATAATAATACTAATCATCAAACATAAAATTGGCCTAAAAGAGTTTGGCAAGGATGACTGAAATACGACTTAGGGGCAGGCACTACATAAACAAACAACAATGTTACTGACCTTGTTTATAGAGACATGATTTGTAGTCGAGCTTCCTCATTCTTGTGCAGAATTGTGTATGGATGGTTATGCATTTTCCCAAACCTCTAAAAGGTGAATGGTAGCTAAAGATGGAGGCCATTTAAGCCTTTCACCCTAGATAAAGTTGAGAATGTTAACCCTTGTCTTTCTATTTTTGCAATGTTGATCATAGCTTTTTGTAGAGTTAGGCCTTGAGATTTGTGTATTGTCATTTCCCATGCCATTCTAATCGGCACTTGTCTTCTTCTTCCTAGAGATACCAAGGTTATTGTCACCATCTTGGGGTAAGCTTGATTCCATGGTGTGTCAGTGTAATTTTTTACTCATACCAATACATATAACAGTAGATCGGGCAACTTTGAACTAGGACTATAAATGATCTCAACCACCTCACCCAGTGCTCCATTTACAATTCATGCTTGTGTCCATATGTTTGCAGTTAGCATGATTTGTTGGCCTTCGCAAAGTAACACTTGTGCTGCTAGTTTCTCATCATTAATGTAATTATTAGTCGTAGACCTTGTCCTCATTGCTATTCTTAATGCTACTAGGCAATTCATTTGATTTAGCATCTTCTTGTTATGTTGTTTGACTAAGTAATTAGTGGAGAATAAGTGGGTTGCATTATCAAATTCGTCCCTTTCAGGTGATGTTATCCATACAGAGGTGCATGTCATCAGCAACTCCCAATCTTCTTGTGTTGGTTCTGTATTCTATATGTTTTGCAGTGCATTACGGAATTGTATTTGTTGGATCAAATCTCCTTGTTGGTGGTACAATGTGTGCAGGCTTACAATTGTTGTAAACTTTTCCTAAAGTAATCGTGCTCCTGTATGGGTAGTGTATATGGGTCTATCCAGTATAGGAGGTAATTGTGCAAGGTCTTTGACTAAGATTATGGAGAGACCACCAAAGCAAAGGTGGTTGTTGCAAGGAAATGCTTGGTGTAATCTGTTGTCTATCTTCAGCAATAATCTTGGTACCTATGAAGCTCATTTCGTCGATTAAGATATATTTTATATTCTTTAGCTTTTCTTGAAAGGTTGTTAATGCCTGTCCTTGTAATTGCTGCATTTCTTTGATAGGAATGTGTAATGTAGAATGTATTGTGGTGGCATGTATGTTGAATGTGGCAACACCTATTGGAGCAAGTGTAAGTAGTTGGGTGGATCGTTGTTGTGCATTCTCATTTAGTGCAAATCTTATACAACCAATCAGGTAAGATTTTCCTATTCCTGCAGTGCCTCAAATGATCATATACAATGGTGTGCTACAAGGATCTCTATTATGGCTGATAATTGTGTGTAGTGCTAACTGTTGTTGACTAGATAATGCATGTGCATGTCTTACATTAGAGAATGGTGTGGTTATGGGCATCGAGTTTTTTTTGGTAAATTCTATAAACTTTTTTGTTGTTTGGTGAAAGCTGGGAGCAATTATAGTTTGGTCCCATCTGTTGCTATTGTTGAAATCAAGTCTTCCAAGCATTTGCAGATCATTCAAAGCACTATTGGATGTTGGTCCCATTTGTGATAGTAGTTTCCATTCATTAATTTCTAAAGTAGTACCATAGTTAGCATTGTTGTCCTCATCAGCTCCTTCATCTTCATTTATTATTGTCTCTATAGTAAGATGTTTGATGTGCCAAACTATGTAGCCTTCTGCATTCATTTGTTTATAGTTTCTTTTAATCGCATCTGTTTCAAGGCCAATGTGGCAGAAATGTTTATATAGTAGCAATTCTATCTGGCAAAATATTTCAAATTGCACAGAGTCCTATTCTGGAGTGTTGTAAAAATGAGGATATACACAAACAATGGCTTGTATTGGTCTTCTTCTCCATTGGTTGTCTTTACGTTGTGAAGAGTAGGTGAATGACCTTGCAGATTCGAGTAACGCCAGTGCCTCCAGCTCAGCTAGTCATTTCATGTAGTTGTGTATGTAGGTGTCATGTATTGTTGTGGCTCTTGTTATTTGATGGAGTACCTTTCTGCCTACATTCAGGGATGCAAAAGGATGACTGCAGTCTATAAGAGGCAATTTTTGTAGCATATGGCATATTTCTTGTGCCCCAATCTCCCCTTCAGCAATTATCTCTATCATGAATTTCGTATATGCTATTAGAGTTGGATTGTCTAGGTCTTGCATTACACATATTCTTGATAACATTTTGGTGCATGTTTCTGATGTTCTCTCTGCCTTTGCAAAATACTTAGCTATGTGCTTGAGGACTAATTCTCTCGAAATAATAGGTTGGCAGTCTATGTTGGCTCACCAAATTTGGAGCATTTGTTGATTATGTATGTTTAGTCTGTCATCATTCGGTGCAAGTTCATACTTCTTATTTATGATACTATCAGATGCTAGTGTAGATGAGATTTGTTCGTCCCAAGGAGCCTTATAATGATAGTGCATTATTGTCCCTTTTTTACAAAGACATGTTGCTTCACTGCATTTAGTGTGCCTCTGGACATGATTAACAAGCTCCTCGTAGTCGTCAGAAGGATCTATGGAGAATATTTCTACTATGTCTAGCAAATATGGATCATTATATGCGGATCATTATATGGATCATTATATGCATCAAAGAATGCTCTTGCTTTATCAATTTCTAAGTGATCATTCCAATTAAGTTTATCAACATTTGGTGCATTAGGGAGCCACATGAACCCATGTATGTGTCCAGTACCTCTACTCTACCATTCTATTCTATACCAATAATCCTTTGCATGTAGAAAGTTTTGAAAAACTTCTTCTCGAAAGATCTCGAATTGTTTGTGTAGGTAGAGTGACATAATGTGTGGGTTGTTCATGACATTTTCCAGATGCTCTGTGTTTGATAATGTTCTTGGTGAGGCTTCACCAATGAAGAGTTGTTGGAGATTTGACCATTTTGTATCTGTTGCACTTAGTGTGAAGAACAATGAATGTGGACCTAGCTAATCAATGAGGGTCTTTAGTTCTAAGCACCATTTATTCCAATATGGTCTGCTTCTTGGATTGAGGACTCAAAGTGCATAAGCTCATCTGCAAGTTGTGTATTTGGTACATTTTGTAGATGTGCTCAAAGTGTTTCGATACTCGTCGATATATCCTCTTCCACATTTTTCTTCATGAATATAGTTGCAATGCCTTGTGTGTGGTGGCATAACATGAGATTGTGGACGAAGTATCTAAAACGTGGATGTCTTCCAAATCTTTGGTCATAGAAGTGAACCAAGTGTGATACATACTCATGGAGTTCTCCCTCCTTTAGTCATGGCTACATGTGTTGTGCAGCTCCGGCCGGGAAGAGTGTAGGAAATGCCATATCAAGTACACTTTTAGTATTGTACTCATTTATTGGGGAGGTTTCTATTTCAGGCCAACTAATCGTAGAATCTGTGAGGCTATCAAGCTCCAATGTGTGACGTATTGTATCAAGCTCATAGTGTGCATTTGGCATTTTAGTAATGCATGATGATGTGTGAACCCTACTATCCTTGTCTTGGTCTTCATATATATCTAGCTCATTTTCTGGAACTTTGTTGTCATCTATAGTTTCAATGGTGGTTAACATGGCTGACACATCTTTGCTCTATTCTAGTAGCACAAGTAGGCTCGCTTCATCTATACATACATCAGCATAGTATGGATCGTGTTTCATTTTATATAGTAAGACATCCCTCACATGGATTCTACTCACGTAACAATCATAACATTCTGTTTGGTTGTATTTTTTCCGCACAATGAGTAAGTCTAATTTGACAATTTGATGGGGAAGGACTGTCATAATTCTCTTGATATCTTGTCTGAAGTTGATATCATACGGTACTTGTTCTGTCCACCAAACACTTGTATCACCTATATTACTAGATTGACCCTAGCAATCAATATTTCTTGGTTGCTCTCCTGGGTCCATGTTGTTTAACGTAGAGGAATGTTGCACTCTGCTCTCCCTAGAACATCTTTTGCATGTAGTCTATGATGCAGACACTTGCAAGGTCATGCCTGGGTAGCTTTCATTACAGTGTATGCATCTTTGTAGAACAGATAAATCATCTATTCTCTATCTAAATTTCTATGTTGTAGCTATACTATCATCATGGTTTCTACATGCATGGTGGTGACTTGCTGACATCTTTGAAGTAGTACACGGTTGAATAAGGATTGGTGATAAAGGTGTCTGGCTGGTAATGTTTTCATTAGCCTATTCTGCACTGTCGAATTCCCTGCGACATGCACAATAGCATCGTTTCTTTCTACTTTCTTTGATTCATTGTGTTTGAATATCCAAGGAGTGGTACTAAATATAATCTCTTTTATTTGTACATCTTTGGGCCAGTAGTTCATTTTTATGGAGACCATAATACTCTCGATCTTTCTTCTTTGCTTCCTCTATTGTGGGTTCAATCTAAGGTCTTTGTTTATTTTCATAACTCAACGACATCTGTAATGTAGTATTTGGATTAGTGGAGGATGGTGGAATATTCATTTGGTTGTCATTGCCATCAATATTGTGTCGTGTACTTCTTCGTTCCATGTGGTGTGCATGTCTATGACCAAGTATGTTATCTTTATGGAGAGCATAATATTCACGATCTTTCCTTCGTCGCTCTTCTATTGTAGGTTTGATTTTTTGAATTCGTGGCTTCTTTCCATTGTTGGATATGTCCATTTATTCTACTATACAACAAATCCAATCTTAGGATTCTTAAAAAGCACATGCAATGCCTAAACACACAAAATGATTATAACATTATTGTGCACTATCTTCTATGAAAAGCATATGAAAATGTAATAGCATATTGAGATTAATGCAGAAATGATAGGTTCAGATTTTAAAACATGTGGAATGCCTCAGATATCGAAATCAGTTTAACAAAATTGCGTGTTATTTCCTATGAAGATACAGTACAATAAATCTAACTTCATGATTCCTTTAAAGCATGTCTAATGGCTAGGAGATCAGAATGATTACAACATTACTGTCTATTATTTTATATGGTAAGTACATGGAAATGTAGCAGCAAATTGAAATTTGTTCAGGAATGACAGATTTACATTTAAAAACATGTGCAATGCTAAGAGATCAAAATGATTACAACAAATTTGTGTGTTATTTCCTAAGAAAACCACATGATGATGTAATAGCGTATAAACATTGGTGCACAGATGATAGCCTCAAATTATAGCAGACAGTGGTATTGATTATGAAATCCTAAAAGAAATAAACAAAGCTTTGCGGCATAATTGTTGACTGAGGTATAATATGTGATTCCAAATATAAAGAACTGGTTATATTTTTATAATAACAAAGTGTAATAACATGCTGGAATTTCAACATAGCAATGGTGTAATTACATGATCATCTTATGATAAAGTAGTGTAATAATTACAAGAGTAGGTTTTTCTTGAAGACAGTATATTGCAAAGCTAATTAACATACAAGACAAGCTGAACATATGACAGTAATTGACTCACATAGGATATTCCCTTCAGGGGCCGTTGAGTTGATTCATTTGCAAGGTAATGTTGGGATAACTTGTACTATGCTCAACTTGGGACTGTACAAATTCTTTTGCCATTGGGTACAACACATCAAACCAATAAAGATCCTCAAATATACGACATTGCAACCTGCAGTTATTCATAGTAGGATGAACCTTTGGAGAAAAGACACAATTTGTTTGTGTCCACGTGGGAATTTGTTCCATAGAAATTATTCCAATCCTTTCTTTGATCGGTAGACTTAAGTAGACTCCCTGCAGTCCCCACCTTCGTATTACCTGTTGAGTCCACATCATGTTTGAGAGGCATCTGAATTGTAGTCTAAATATTTGACCATGGTAGTACATAGTGCTTGAAATTAGAGCATTTATTTGCGGCCTTCTCAACATTTGTTCTATCCATATTTCCCCAGTGCCAGCCAATAAAGAAGCATACTCTAGTTTAGTTGCTCTGGATGCCGATTGGAACCAAATTTCGCTTGGAACATGTTCCATATCCATTGGATTATAGACACAACAAGTGATCATTTCTGAAATACTTGGGTCTATAAACATATGATCCAAATTGCGTTGTGATGGTGGTTGGTATGTAATCAAGCGCCTTTCTGCCAACATTTGTTATGCAATTATGGATGTATCTCTTGCTTTGATATGGATATTGTAGAGATCCATGGATTGGATGAAGTCCTCTGTTACAATTGCTCTGTGGCACAACATATATGGGCAACAAAATACACATTTCGTTTTATTTGATATCATGAATATGTTGCATCATTTGCATTTAGTAGTATTTTCTATTGTAATCAAGAATATACATAATGGACAGGCATAACCATCCTTATTACTCAAGGAGTATAGATTATATGTTTGAAATCAATGTCAAACTACCTAATTAATCTACTTAGTGAAATAGAACTTTGTAGTTTTAAAATCTGTTGGACTAATCTACTTAGTGAAATAGAACTTTGCAGTTTTAAAATCTGTTGGACTGATTTAATTCTTGATGAAAAATAGATATGCAATATTAGGCTATCGATTTATTGAAGTTTACAACCAAACATCCACTTATTAATATTTTGTTATTGACTTATTGGAACTTACAACCAAACATTTACTTATTGTTTATGGACGAGACGTGAGATCATAGCAAGCACTCTATAAGAAATGTTGTATTTGACTGCCTTGTCTAAGAGAAGGAAAATAAAATGACGTGCTTTGTTTACAAACCATATTTAGTAAGACATTATAATAATAGAGACATTTAATCAACCGTAGGGGTTAATACAGTAATATACAGTTGTAGAGTAAAAGCTCAATGAAACTAATGCTGTAATAAATGGATTATCAAGCTAACATGACCATAATGTATACAATGTTTTTTCTTGCTATAATACTGCAGCTATAATTGATCACATAATACATAGTGATACATGAGAAAGTTCACACAGAATGAACAAAACATGGTATTCACATATCTTGTTTACATATTGTGTTTGATGGAGTTTATAGTGGAAAGAGAAGTGCTAACGAGTCTCGATTTTTCTCTAGTCTCAATTTTTCTATACAATTATACAAATGCCAATGTACAACAATGGATATAGAACATGGAATAATAGATGCTTGGATACTATACAATTGCTGAAAGAGAGCATCGAACAGTTTATGTACAATCATTGTACAAGTATGGATATACAAGTGACGTGCAGCAAGAAAAAACTCTTACAAGTACGGATATACAAGTGACATGCAGCAAGAAACAACTCATCCTTGCATATGGTTATTAGTACTTAGGTTGCCGATTTGTTTTGAAATGTTGTTGTTCTCAGCCACAAAATCTATAACTTCAATCTGCTTAATAGTTGCCTTCAGTCGGTCTACCTTGTTGTATGTCTCTTTCTTAAAAATTAGGCTAAATAAATAATATTTATTTACAGGATTTCTTATGACTCGGCGAGCATAATTGTCATCTTCTCCTGAAGAATCAATCGAATATGGTTCTTTAGCAGTACCATCAAGTAGTTGAGTAGGAACATCATCGAATGCAATGGCCCACATTGTATCTATGTAGTCCTTAATCTTCATTTGCAGTAGATACCTATAATCATACTTAGAATGACTTATGTTATACTTTGTACATGTCCACTGTTCATCTGTTTCCTTGGTGAGTTTTTTATTACACTAATGTTCTCCAAGATTACAAGGGCAAGCCAAATAGTAAAGGTCATCTTCTTTTATAGTTGTGAGAGTGGCCTTCATGATGCAGTGTAAGGGTTCAATCATGCACTATATTTTTTCATGGATATCCAAAATTGTTACCCTTGCTATACATCCCCTCAGAGCAGTTGTTCCAGTTGTATTTGTTTGTAAGCTCCCTCCAACTTTACTATACCAATCTCGGATCTCTTGGGCCTCTTCAATGTTTGGGTCTACCACTACCATAGTAGTAGTGGACGTTGTAACCATCTTTCCATTGTGGTGACTGATGTGGCCTGTCTTTACTGCAACCACAATTTCTTGATGTTGTTCATCCTACTGATATACTTGATTACCCTCTTTACTTGCTAGTAGCCCCCATAGAGTGACATCTATATTGGTGCTAGATGTATCTAATAGTCGTATGGTACACCGTGGGACCTCTATGTGATCTCTTCTTCGTAGGGTTGATGATGGCCCTATGAATGTGACAACTCCAACGATGTCGACAGTCGTGTTATCACTCATATTTGTAATGTCGATGATCGATGTAAAATGAAATTGATGCATTGGGATGGCAGGGTCATCTTCGAGTGTAGAAATCATGGATTCCATTGACAATATGATTTCCACTCCACTATTCAACTTATTATACATCTTATTTGTTGGCTTCACATCTCCACTAGAAATTGTGTACATTGCACCTTTTTCTATATGCGGGAAATGCACCTTAGCAGCTTCATTGAAACTAGTCACACATGTTTTAGACCCTTCACTGTCTACGATATCAAAGCTAGATACTTGTTTAGCACCTCTATGATTTGTATATTCCCTCTTATCACCTTTATGTGTAACACAAGATGTTATTACCCATCTCGTCTTGTATGGATTTAGATCTTTGATAGCTGAAGGGATGGTTGGCCTTTGGGTTGACTTTGGTGGACTCTATATATGAAAACATAATATATGGGGCTTTGTTGAGGTCATATATGAGGCAGTATCAGTACATATCGTAGGCTCTACCTAGCCTTCTATTACTTTTGTTATGGGTCTGGCATTGCCAATAAGTTCATGATTTGTTTCAATGATTTGCATGCTTCCTATTATCACCCACCTATACATAAGATATATTACGGGTTAGGTACCTTTGAGATTTAACATTCTAGTGCACAATGAGCATAATAAGTGCATAATAGTGAGGTTTAGCTGCACTTACCTTGAATTAGTTATTGTTGGGCTGCTATACTTATTTAGTTGCAGTATTGTCCCAATACGTAGTTCATGTTCTGCTATGTGGTGGTTGTATTCCATAAGCAATGAAGCATTAATTTTGTACTCCCCATCTGATATGTCTATCTTGTATCATTTAATTTCTTCCTGCCCAAATCTAAGATCAAAGATTGCAACTATCTATACATTTGGGTTTATCGGTGGTTCTCTACTATGAATGAGCTTGATTGCTCCTTTTGTTAGAAAGGAATCCATGTGTTGTAAATTATCACAAATCCTACAAAACCATTGCATTGATCTTTAACTTAAATAGAGGATTAGTTATGAGATATGGGCAATTGTAAAATGAAAAATAATCATTCTGATGTATGTCAAGCGCGCTAATGTGTTACTTAAACCGCATACCAGAGCTCGAGGGAGTACCTCACATCATACTTTCAATGTGGAAATTTGAGGTTAGCAAAAGCGATAGTTACAAATTCTCCCTCCAAAATTTAAGACGCAAGATTGTCTATCAAAGCAGTTTTTACAGTATTTACTATACCTTTAAAGTCTACAAGAATATAAATATCCGAAAGATGTTGTTGACTAGTGAAGTGAAGAGACTAGTGTAGGAATCTTTATTTCTTTATAATATGCTGAAGAAACTATCTGCCTAGCGTGTTCTTCAAATGCTAGGAAAGCTTGAAAATTTAACCAACAACCACACCTAGAATCATATACTTTAATAGTTTAGACATTATCTACATATTAGAAATTAATGCATTCCGCTAAATGAGTCAACCGTTAAATCATACTAAGCGATATTAAATTCTCACCTGATAGTAGTGGTTCCTATTATAGAATTGTAGGTGAAATTGCAGATTCTCTACAGTAAAATTCTAGTGTCTCTGATAGTAAAGATGTGACATCTTATTGGGGTTTGAGCAGTAGACTGTAGAGTTGCGTTAGTATGATGTCTCCTTAACACATCTCTATGGCATATAGATATGTAATCACAAGGCTGCCATAGGCTGGAATAGAATCAGGCTCTGAGAGGCATAACTTAATTTTTTAAAGGGAACATTATTTGAATTAAGTACATGAGAAGAGGTTCTTGTAGCTTGAGGTTGCTGAATGAAAATTAGAGTGCAGAGTTATTATACAAGCTTCTAGTTGGTAGATTGAGAATTTGAAGAGATTCTTTTGGCATCATTTACTATTTAATAAATTAAGGATATTAATATCTCAGGTGAGGGAAAGCATAGGATGGAAGATGAGTAGCACATTATTGTTTGTAGGGGAATATGATCTTATTCGCAGTTGGCCTGGTACTGATGCTCCAAATAAAATGCTACGTTTATTTCACTTGGTTGAAATTTGTTAGTGTGAAAATTTAAAGTTAATCTTTTGAATACTTTCTTTTAGACAACTCAAGATGGGTGAATTCCTTGTTGATCACAAAGAAGTAGGTTTAATAACCAATCACGAATCCCTTAGTTTCTTTAAGGTAAAATGCACTCTCTGGTTAACAATTTTTTTCCCCAACATAATTATCTTACTTTTTATTCATGGAATTTATATTTTGGTGTCCTAGCTAGGTTCATGATGCAGGTCATATGGTCCCAAGGGATCATCCAAAGGAAGCATTAGGGATCCTCAGATGCTGGACAAAAGGAAATACTCTTGATGGTAGCTCTGAGATGTTAGAAATGATTACAAAGACATCAAAAGAGACTTCTTTATAGTAGTTTCTCAATAAAACCCACAAAATGTTGAAAATTATTTTCATCAATACAAGCTCTTATGTAAATATTTTCATAATTTAGTGCTATGGACACCCATACTCGAGTATATCTGTAGAATCATGAACAAATCTAGTGCTGAAATCATCTATTCTCCTACTTGTTTTATAATGACCATATTAACTGCTATTGGGATGACATGATATTCTATGTTATTTCTCACAAAGCTTATTACTTTATTGACTTTATTCCGAATGCATGCTCAACTAAAGTTCTACAAAACCCTTGTTTAATGCATGGATTTCTCTATTAGTGTTTTCTTCAATATCATTACTTTAGTTATTGAAGGCATATAGAATAAGAATATCAAGAGCAGAACAATTTTTTAACGCAACGTAGGATGCTCTTAGTGCTATACAAAAGCCTTTAAAGGTTTACATAACATGCTTTCCAATGGATCTGCTTATACAGAAGTATTTTTGAACGCTTATACAACAAGATTCCTATCCCAGTGAGGTATTCACTGTCTGGTATCACCACCTGGAATACTGTTTGGAACACAAAATTAAAGATCATGGCTATGCCGTCATCACAAAATTGTGTTACTGTTCTAATAGCTAGAAACGTGTACAACAGTGGAGCATTATTATTTTGCCGGCAACATATTTACCCTTTGAAATAGCAGCATTGTGTAGTCATAGTCGGAAACCAAATTTAGACTATTTGTCCTTTGGTGGCCACATTGTTTCCGAATATCACATAAACTGTGCTATGCAAGCTGAATTGTCCATGCTATAAAATTGGTAATGGCCTATTTCTCGAGTTGTTTTGCAGAATACTACAAGTATCTTGTACATTGCATCTATTGCAGTGACTGCCTCCTCTACCTTGTCGATACTGTAGTTGTCTACAACGTTCTTCATAGAGCATGCCCACCGTAGATCTACGATGAATGCATCACAGTTTGTAATGATGTTTTCAACAACGAACTCAATATCGTTAATCTCGATTGTAGGACCAACGATAGAAGTCAATTCTGCCTTTGAGGCTATAGTATTTATTGCCTGCTCAACATCTGAAGCACCATCATCCCCTGTTGTGTGGATAGTGATAACGTTGTCCTCATCATATGGGTTGTCATCCCCGCTGAGTGTATTGATAGTAACGATGTCATCATCTTATGTGTTTCCGCCATAAGCTAGCAGCACAAACATGAAGGACACAAGTTGAGTTCATCCAAATGTTTGTTAAATAGATTGCAAGAGTGTATACCAATATCTTAATGACTAATGATCGGCATCAAAAAACACTTTCCCTCCCTTATCCAGAGACTGAGACTAGCTTAAAAATTTCTGGTTTTTGTTGACAAAATAATTGCATAAAATTGAAAGCACAATTTCAAACCTTGGATGGGATGTTGAAATCTCACAGCTTCAGCTTGGACTTTATACCAATATCTTAGTGACTAATGATTGGCATTGAAAAACACTTTCCCTCCCTTATGCACAGACTGAGACTGGCTTAAAAAGCTCTAGTTTTTGTTGACAAAATAATTGCATAAAATTGAAAGCACAATTTTAAACCTTTGATGGGATGTTGAAATCACATAGCTTTAGCTTGGACTCAGGAGGATGTTCCTAGAGGTAGCTTAAATAAGACCGAATGTGCTAAACGATGAAACAATGTGATAAGTTGCAGTAGATGCCCAAATAAAAGATGAGCTGAAATAGGGTGTTCTTTAAAAATCATTTATCAAAGTGTTTATGTTGAAATACTAGGCCAATTGTAAGGAATAAGACAGAGGTGAGCTGTTAATGGTTAATGGACACAAGGTTTTCATAGTCCATGAGATAGACTTAAAAACTTTTGGAAAAAAGCTTTTTTCAATGTTTTGGATCAGGCTTCTGTGATCCATCATCAGAATGAGAATAATGAGAAAATAATGAGAAACTGCATAGTTGACTAACTCTAGCCTGAGTGGGGAACTGGGAAGAATGATAAAAATAGGGCCTGTCATAGCTAATTATACCTAGTATGCTATGGAAAACATTCAGCCAATTAATGACGGCTTTCTGGCAAGCAAGGCTACACATGAAATTGGCAGGCTTTCAAGTGAGACATTTTCTAAGGTTACTCTTGCAAATAACAACATTTATATTTCCTCGAAGAGAAAGCTCGCAAGGAAACTTTTACCACAGCTAAGATCAGTGATTGGATTAGAGTTCAGATACACTGTTCAGGGTTTGTCAAATTCCAAAAATAAAGGGAAAAGGACACCAGATAGGTTAGCCCTTTTGGAAATGGTAGAAATAGCTGCAGAGCTGTTCAAAATAAAATGGTCTACAAGGTACCCCCAGGTGATGCAGCCCAAGAAGCAAACACTTGATGATAATGATAAAGATGGGGCACAACTTCATAATAAAAAAACCCAAACAGATGATTCAGAGGTAGTTTTGATGAGTGCAGATGGTCATATGATGATTGCATCTGTTTCCTCATTGGATGAGCATTTAGGCCAGGCCCCCACAATATCATCATTTCATGATCAAGTTATAGTTACCAAGCCGGCTCTTAATTCATCTACCCAATATTTTAAAAGTTGTCATTATAATAATATACTCATAGATAATACAATAGACAATGATGGTCTTAAAGAAAATTCTTATTCTCAATTTATATTAGGTATATTTGAGAGTGTTGGTGACATTCATGGGAACTAAGAGGAACAAATCGGAGACCCACAAAATCCCCATAATTCTATGCAAAGAACATATTCTTTGAACAATACTTATGATATGAACCAGATATACAGAAACTTTGATAGATAAGTCCACGAGACACGACTGGAGTCCATTAGCATAGGACACATAGCTTATAAAATGTCAAGTGACTCGTACCTTAAATGATTTGGCCTGTTGAGAAAATAGTGTTATTTTCCATTACGTAATATAACTGCATACATATTAATATAAATATTATCTTACTAAATTAATTCTCGTCAATGGCTAATATTTAGATCAATAATAATAATTGAATATCACATATCTACCTTTTAAAAAAAAAAATTGCTTAACTTTCAAAAATATAGAGAATGATGTCTGAATTTCAATCTTCAGCAGTACTTTAATATTAGGTGACCAATTCTCCTTCATAGCTAACCATCTATAATGCTGACAGGCTTTGGAGGCATTTTTAACTGATAACTTGGAAATCCATGGTACTAATTAGCAACCACGCCCTTTTCTTATGGGATCTCAGTGACTCCATCTTTAGGAAGACAGTTGCAGGTTAAGATCAAAGCAGTGTTTTTGAAAATGGATTGCCTTTCATGGATTGGCTAATGTCAGACAATATTGAACAAAACTTCTTCTACACAGGAACGTCCAAAGAGGGAAGGGCAATGATTTGAAACTGTCAGTTTATTTAATAGAGCAGAAGTTTCAAAAAAGATTTAAGAAAATGGGTATTCCTATTGCATTATTGATTACTCAGAGGTGGAGAGGTGTTACATTAATTGCTCCTGGAGTCCAAAGCTCCACTTAACTATATTAATGAGAATCGTGACTTAAAAAATAATGGTGGAGAACAGAGTCCTTCTGGTCCTAAGTTTGTGAAGGACTGGAGGAATTGCCAAACTCTGGGAGGGAAGGGCAAACCCTCAGTAGCCATCTATGCCTGTTCCAATTCCGATGAGTGACCACAACGGCTGATAAGAGTCATAATAGAGGATTTTTGTGGGCCTGAGAAGTTGGCAGTTGTGAACTCTATTTGACATGCATTATCCGAGATTCTCAGTAATCATTGAAAGGAAAACACTTCATCCAGTGGTGCCTCTTTTACTTATATGTAGAGAGCCATACACAGGTCTACTGCCTGACGACGTAAAATTTAGAACATTAGCCCCATATATTATATGGGACGTTGTAATCTATCAAGAGACAATGATTTGTTATCCCATCAAGGACCTAACCAAATTAAACGACACCCAAAACCAAAACAAAATTGGAAGCTCATTTTTGTTGGCAAAACATATTATGCACCAAAGTTGGGCATTGCTTGCATATAGATACAATATATTTTGTACAAAATTAGACTATCCTTTGTGGAGTCACAAAAATCCTTAAATAACCCTTAGAAATTGTATTTCCAGCTTCTGTGAAAATCCACAAACAATGTAAAAATTCAATACAAAACGAACATTTCCCCTCTTAATCTCATATTAAGTAATAAATAACATATTATGTATATCATTCAACCATGATACTCAGATATTAAAAACAACACTATTGACAACACACAGAGAAAACTCTATTTTGGGAGCAGAATTTCGTTTTTCACTATTGCTGCATATTTCATTACATATATGAATGGTTTTTCCCGAATTCCTTAATCCTATTCCCTAATTCTAGAAATCAAGAACTCTGATCTAATCTTTATGCTAATGCAGAGGCTGATTAAACTGCTTGTACAAGAGTTCTTTTATTCAAAACTCTGCCTAACATGAAGATGATGCTCTATGTATAATACTACAGCCTGATCCCAGATTATTATGCAATCAAGAAAAAAAAAAAACTCTTGTTAAACTATTGAATACTTTATACAATCATTCATTGATGGAATCAAGCATGATAACTTTTAAACTGTTACAAACTGCAGTGGAACTGGACTTTGAAATTCAAGCAAATTACAAAACAAACAATGGAGCTCTGAGCGCAAACAGAGATCGTGCAAACCTTGGTCAATAGACAATTTTTGTGTTCTTTACTCTTTGACTATCTAAAATCTGGACATTGACAAGATTAATACATGCTCAAAAACCCAATTTCAATACCCGCCAAGAGGAAAACTTGACAGACGGATTGCCAAATAATCCCAACAAAATCTGAGAATGGAGGGTTCAAATTACAATAACCACCCATAAAAAAAGATGACTTCAATGTTCTCCATCTAAAAATGGGTGAGGCAAGGCTAAGACAGGAGACGGGGAAAAATAACAGAATGAAAGGAAATAGTACTAAAATGCAAAGAACAGATGATGTCGTTACCCTGTGAAGCCAACAATTATCAGATCCAAAAAATGAACATTTTATGTTCTGCATCTTGTTTCCTGATCTGAGATTAATGAACAGATTTTACATAACATTGACTCTTGAAATCTAACAGATAAAAGTCGTCTAAGCCCAAATAATCTAACAAGCAAAGATCAGAGATAACCTGCTACTGTGCTGAATGGGTGCAACGTAAGATTGATATCCTGCTGAATTCAATAAAATTTTGAACCCTTCCAATTCCTAAAAACAAAGAGTTCACATTACAAAGGGGATCAACACAATAGATACACTGACAAATTCACTATAACCATCAAATTCACTGTAACCACAACAGAATTAGGGCACAACAAACCTATTCGGATGTGTCTCAAAATCCATGTAATCTCACCCCAACCACTCTGAGGAACCAATTTATACTGCCACAACAACACCGACTGAAATGGTGGTCGCCCAGCCCACATTAATCCTGCTATCTCCATGGCCAAAGCATATATTGCATGGGTGAAAGCAGTAAAAATCATAACACCGGAGCGACAGCAGTAACAATCCCAGCATCTCAGTGGCTTTTGGTGGCCGGAACAATAGGCGAGAAGGCAGGCCACACAAATCAGGTCGAAGCAGCTCCGTGTTGAACCCCGGGCGTTCAAATCTCGGGTTGAACCATTTGCCGGATCGAATAGGACACTTCCTGTCAAAGGGCCCCCAGAGAAGTAGCCTATTGGCTAATAATATTTTAATGTTATAATTGAAATGGATCTCAAAAAATGCCACAAATATCTCATCATCATCATTGTAGTGGTAGCAAGACTCCTCACGATCCTTCATTTATGCGTTGTATCCTCCTTGACTTCTCTGCTTAACATGTTTCTTCCTTCCTTCCACGCATTTTTTGCACTATTCCTACAGATACACAAAATTTCTCTCTCCTGACAGTCGCATACAAGCTCAAATCCCAAATAAACACACACCCTTCCTTACTTTCGCGTTATTCTGTTTTTGTTTTTCATCTCAAAGCTCAAATTGCATTCCATGGCGTCCACCTCTACTTCTGCTGATGATGAGCATAAAAATTCATCTAAAGAAATTTCTTCATCTCCATCTACTTCTTCTTCCCTGTTTTCCTCGTGTTTTAATTGTTGTTGTTTTAATCTCTGTTTGAATCAATCTCATTCCACACAACATAAATCTCCCTCTACTCCTCTTGTTACAAATGACTTTCAAGAGACTGCTTTGTCACCGCCTACAAATGCTTTTCAAGGGCTCATTCCATCTTCATGTCCATCGTCTTCTTTTGCTGCTGCATATTCCATCTCAATGCAAGGGGAAAAGCTTTCGTACGATGTGTTTATCAACCATCGTGGCCCCGATGTCAAACACACCCTTGTAGCCACTCTTTAAAATACCCTCTCTACCATGGGTCTGAGGGTTTTCCTTGATAAAGAAGAGCTTCAATTGGGGAGATTATTTTCCCAAAGAGATTGAAGATGCGATGCAAAGTGCTTCGCTCCACATAGCCATATTTTCAAACAAGTATGCAGAATCCCCCTGGTGTTTGGCTGAACTTGCATATATGCTTAAAACTGGTACGCCAGTCATTCCTATTTTCTACCATCTTCAGCCTGCCCAGGTCCAATATGAACAAGGACTCTATGCTGATGCATTCACCTTGCATAAAAAGAAGGGCCATCATAGCTCTGAAAAGATTGAGGAGTGGAAGAAGGTGGTCAATAGGGTTTCGTACAATATCAGTGAGATCATAAATAAAGAGGAGTAAGTAGCAATTATTTTTCGTTCAGTTCTCGTTCTTTTCTTTCAATCGTATTCTATTTACACTAGGTGCTTCTTTTTGTTCTTTCTTATGCTCTTAGAATAGGTGTAATGGTAAACGAAGTTTGCCCTATTCTGTTTTGTTTTGTTCGGTAACTCAAGAATGTTGTTAATTGTGTTCTATCAGTAATTTAAAATGTTCAATTTTTGGTTGCCAAAAATTCAGTTGGTTTGAATGAAGCTCTCTTAGACATTCAAAAAACAACACTTCAGTCTAGAAAAATCCATCATACTGTGCAAATAGTGGGAATTTGTGTAATGACCTTTCCAATAGGCCACTAAAAAGACCTTAAATTTAATAAACTGCTAAAAATATATTGCTGAATTAAGGAAATTGTATTTCCTTATGCCACAGATCTACTTAAATAACTGATGTAAAATAGTGCCAATGTATTCATTCAATGATAGCCAAATGTTTTTACATATGATATGCAATTTTCAGCATCAAAACATTACAACACGGCACATTACAAACAAACCCTAACTGGCTAAATATAACTAAGAATTTCTTGCAACTACAAACTGAAATGAAAAAACCTAGATTGAGCAAATGCTAGAGGCCAAATGCTGAAGATGAAATGATGAAAATGAAACTCCAATCTGCCCTTAGACTTGCTGATCATACGGCCTACAAGTACAGCCGTACATGTATGGACTGGTATGACACCTAGCAAAAATATCAAATAAGCCCAACTTGAAGGGTTTTGGCTACCGAGGGGCCAAAATGCACCTTATAATCAATTGGTTTGTATTTTTTAACAAATGAGCATTCATATATAAATTTATAATTAATTAATAAAAGTGCATTTTGGTCCTTGTGTAGACAGTGTCAACTTGAAGTAGCTGAGTACCACTTCCAAAGTGCAACCCTTCAAAGGATATTTCACCTCCTCAGTTATTCCAGTCCTTAGGAGGCTCCATTCCTAATGATCAAATGATAATTTGCAGACCAAAATGGCACCACAAATGCTCAAAGAGAAAAGTAGGGTAAACTCAAATCATCCGATGATCAAATGAGAGGACAAGCGTTCTATTTATTTACTCTCCTAAGAAGCCACTAGGAACTTCTACAAGTATCCATAAAATATTCTTATGAAATCTCTTTATAATGCACTTTATAAAATAAAAAGTGCAACTCAACTCAAAACTATAATATTTTGGCCCCACATAACACGTAAAATAAAAAATATAGTAAACACCATCTCTCCAAGAGAAGATAAGACCATCCAATCCCCAAATAATCATCAGAATGACTCTCTCACCAAAACCATCTACCTACGAGATTCTATGATAGGCAAATTCACTGAAAAATAATCATGTCACTAAAAAGGGGACATGACAATCCACCCCTCCTAAAATTGCTTTCCCTCAAGCAATCTCAAAGCTAGATGTTGCAAAATTCTTCTCCTTCCCATGTGGCATCCTCCTCGGGTAAATCTCTCCACTTCACTAAGCATTCTCTGATAGTCCTCCTACGGAGCTACCTCTCTTTGCTGTCAATGATGTACTCAGGAACAAGAACCAATTTCCCTTCATCATCCAATGGAGGAAGAACTACTGAAGGCACAATATGCTGACCCAACACCTTCTTGAGCCATGACACATGGAAAACATTGTGCACCCCGATGTCTATTGGAAGCTCAAGCTCATAAGACATCTCACCTATTTGCTTGATAATCCTGAAAGGGCAAATTTCTAACCATCTGGTTACACTTAAGATTGTAACCATCAACAACTTGCACTTGTAGTCCCTCAAAATCCTCAGTCATAATACCATGATGTTCAACAAAATGTGCATCAATAAAATTGTGTGTAGCACTTGTGTCAACCAAAGTAATAACTCTTTGCCTTGCTAGAACACCACACAGTCTAAAAGATCCTTATTGTTGAATGCTAGACAAGCGTGCCTCCTGTAAATGCAACTCAAGCTCCTCCTTAGTCTTTGGAGCTTTTGCTTCTACCTCTAGCTCTACATCACTATGGTCATCCTCATGTCCAAAACTATCAAAATCTAAACCCTCATAGTAAGCCCACATAACCTTGTTGGCCTTCCCCTTAGGTCTCATAGGATAATCATGATCTCTTTCATAGGGACCCTTGCAGTAGAAACATAGCTTCTTCCTCTGCAAGTCATTCAGTGTCTCCATATCCAAAGGTGTAGTAGACTTACCCTTGGTGTCACCTTTTTTGCCCTTATTTTTATCAAACTTCTTATTGTCCTTGAATAAAGAAGTGCTTATGGAGGTGAACCTACTTGAGGGTGCTGTGAGCTCCATGCTCCATGCCTTCCTTATAGCCACCTACAATAAAGGGGGATCGAATGCCCTGATCCATCCTTTTAGAGATTCAGACAACCCCTTGTGAATAGTATAACCAACCTCCTTTTAAACACATCCTATACCATTATTGATAATCTCTGAAACTCATTTATTTAGCCCTCCAAACTGTCTGTCTGTCTTAGCTATGCAAGATCACAGAAGAAGACCTTTGGGTCTTTCTTATCAAAGCGCTCTACCAATCTATCCACAAAATTCTGATAGGATGTGACCTGATTATGTTGCAATGTAACCATACCATGTAACCACCAATCATGTGTTGCGCCCTCTAAATGCAAAGTGGCATACCTAATAGCATCCATCTCTGACATATGCCTCAATGCTAGGAATGTATCTAACTTATGGATCCAGGCCTATGTTGTCATCTGTCCACTATCATCAAAAGGTGGTAAGGTGAGCTTACTAGCAACTTGCTGCAACTTATTGTCCTGACCTCCTCTAGACCTTCTATTCTTCCTACTACTCCTCATGTGCTCTCTTCTCTAGCTCGGGTAGTGATCAAAATTTAGTATCTCACAAACATGTAGAGGTAGTGCCTCATTCTACATCTACAGCTAGAAGATCATCCTAAAATTCCTCTAGCATATCATCCTCTACTACCTCCTAGGTCACCTCTCTAAGGAATGTATGATGTGTAGGCCTGTCTGCAGTCCATGACCTGTGCCTAGGAGCACTCTGTGAACTTGCTACACTCATGTTATCATGCTCTTATTCCTAATTCCATCTATCTTGTGGATTCATGTGCTCCACCATGGTGGTGAGTGTCTACAAAGTCTGTGCCATTCTGTTTTGTCCTATAACCATTGCTCTGTAAAATTCTCTTTGATCTTCATCCCTATTGTCTCTTGATGGGCTACACTTGTGCCTATCACCCATGGTGTCTAGCTATTATAATTTCTAAACCCTTAGGATGGCAGGATTAGTCTCTGATACCACTGTAATGACCCTTTCCAATAGGCCACTAGAAAAAACACTAAATTTAATACACTGCTGAAAGTATATTGTTGAATTAAGGAAATTGTTGTGCCACAGATCTACCTAAATAACTGATGTAAAATAGTGCCAATGTATTCATTCAATGATAGCCAAATGTTTTTACATATGATATGCAATTTTCAGCGTCAAAACATTACAACATGGCACATTACAAACAAACCCTAACTGGCTGAATATAACTGAGAATTTCTTGCGACTACAAACTGAAACGAAAGAACCTAGATTGAGTAAATGTTGGAGACCGAATGCTGAAGATGAAATGATGAAAATGTAAGTCCAATCTGCCCTCAGACTTGCTGATCATACAGCTTGTATGGACTGGTATGACACCTGGCAAAAATACCAAATAAGCCCAACTTGAAGTAGTTGAATACCACTTCCAAAGTGCAACCCTTCAAAGGATATTTCACCTCCTTAGTTATGCCAATCCTAGGAGACTCTATTCCTAATGATCAAATGACAATTTGTAGACCAAAATGGTGCTACAAATGCTCAAAGAGAAAAGTAGGGTAAACTCAAATCATCTGATGATCAAATGAGAGGCCAAGCACTCTATTTATTTACTCTCCTAAGAAGCCACTAGGAACTTCTAGAAGTATCCATAAAATATTGTTATGAAATCTCTTTATAATGCACTTTATAAAATAAAAAGTGCAACTCAACTCAAAACTATAATATTTTGCCCTGCATAACATGTAAAATAAAAAATATAATAAACACCACGTCTCCAAGAGAAAATAAAACCATCCAATCCCCAAATAATCATCAGAATGACTCTCTCACCAAAACCATCTGTCTACAAGAGTCCATATTAGGCAAATTCACTAAAAAATAATCATGTCACTAAAAAAGGGACATGACAATTTGGAACATGGGTGGCTATGGAAAAATCACACTTGCTAAACAATTATATAATAATAAATACATAGATATGGTAAAGTCTAGTTTTCTATTTGATATTAGAGATGCTGATTCAAAAAGTACATTGCACAAGAAAAAACAAAGATTGGTAGAAGATCTCGGTATTCGAAATATATCAATTGAGAATTTAGAAGAAGGGAAGGGAATTCTCGCCTATCATTTGAAATCTGTAAGGCCCCGTTTGGTTGCTGGAAGATGAGGGCCAAAACCAGGTTATCAGGGGCAAAACCAGGTTTTGCAAAAAAAATTTGTTGTTTGGTTGGTTAAAATTATAACCCGGTTTTCAATTTCATCTTCCAATTTTGGTAAAAAATTGGAAGAAGTTTCTTCCAGTAAAAAGGTGGAATTCGAAATTAAAACCAGGTTTTGAATTTTATGACAGTTTTTTTAATAATATTGTGGGGTCCACAATATATTCATCTTCCGTGTCAACCAAACGAACCATTGGCTTTCCAAACCACAAAACCAGGTTTTTGAAAACCTGGTTATAAGATAATCTGGTTATGTCAAAAATTCATCTTCCCCAACCAAACGGGGCCTAAGGGTGCTCATTGTTCTAGATGATGTGGACAATATAGATCAGATGGATGCTCGAGTGCCTGACAAGGATTGTCTCGGAGAGAATAGTTTGGTTGTTGTGACTACAAGGAAACTCGATGTACTCCGACATTGGGACATCTTATTCATTTATAAAATGAAAGCCCTGGACTGAGCTCATTCCCAACAGCTTTTTTAAGTCCTCTTCCACGCAGTGGATTTGAGAATCTTGTTGAAAAATTCATAAGAGTTTGTGATGGCCTACCATTATCTCTTAAAGTGTTTGGAGGGCTGCTATATGGCAAATCCAGTAAAGAATATTGGGAGTGTGAATTACAAAAGATAAATAGAATATTACCTGATGATATCATAACTAGGCTACAAGTAAGTTATATGCTCTAGATTATGAAGAGAAAGTAGCGTTTTTGGATGTAGCTTGCTTCTTCATCGGAAAGCAGAAAACTTCAGTCATTGCAGCTTGGGATGGATCAATAGGAGCTGGGCTGTGTATTTGGGAAGGTCTCTTTAATAACTGTCTTGATGAAGTTGATTATTATAACAAAATAAGGATGCATGACCACTAATGATCAATCACCTTACCGTCTCTGGTCTCCTCACCAGATTATTAATGTTGACAATGAAGTGCAGGTAACATTAATACTAATCTTTGTCTGCCTATATATATTCTATTCTTGTTCCCCTGAAGTTTAATAATGTTCCCATAATTTTTTGCTTTCGTTTTTTTTCTTTTGTTGAATTTAAAAGGGAGTTTCAATTCGAGCAATAATGATAGAAACAGCAGATTCAACAAGCGAGGTTGAGCAGATTCCCCGATGTTCTGCGGGTGGAGAGCTCATTGTTAACACAAATAGAGGATTGCGTACTCTGGCGCCCTCTTCAGTAGGATTAAAATTTCTTAAAAGTCATGGGAAATGATTATAATCAGTGATTGGTGATCTGTCAAGAGATCTGATATGGCTTCAATGGTTCGACATTGAACAGAGAAACCTTGCCTCATTAAAATTATTGAAAAATTTGAGGGTTTTAGATCTCAGTGAAAAGATATATAGGAAAAATCGATTGGAAGAATTGTGGGAGAGTGGGAGCAACGTAAGTATCTCGTACAGATTCTCTTCGATATTTTTTAAGAATTTTCATTTTCAGTCAGTCTCATGGAGAATTTGTTGCAGGCTCCTGTACAGTTAAGAGAGTTGCTAATTTACAGCTGTGGTGCATTCCAAAGATTACCAGAATCAATAGGATGTTTCAGGCATTTGAAAAAGATAGTCGCAGATAAGAAAGGAGTGGAGAGTCTGCCCGATGAATTTTGCCGTCTTGAATCACTGGAGCACCTGGAGTTACGTTCAAGTAGAGAGCTATCATTACTACCCAACAATTTTGGTGATTTGAGAAATCTGAGGCACCTTGATTTGAGCTTCTGTAAGGAATTGAGGAAGTTGCCAGTCTCTTTCAAGGAGCTCTCACTTCTGCAACACCTCAACTTAGACGGGTGTTCCGAGCTCAGTCTAGAATCAGAAATGTTAGAAGCAATGGCACAACTAGAGTATTTGAACCTCTCTCGCTGCAGGCAAATGGAAGGGTTGCCTCGTAACATCACAAATCAGGCCTACCTGAGAGAGCTATATTTTTCTGGTGCAGATGGGTTGAGGGAGATACCAGTGAACATTGGCCAACTGAGCAAGTTGCAAAGGATGACCCTCGGAAGCCAGTTGTTGGAAAGTCTGCCAACATCTATTGGGGATTTGTCTTCCTTGACTCATCTTCAAATTAATAATTGTCCTAAACCGGGATGTCTACCCGAATCTTTGGGGCGTTTTAATCTCTTGGAGAAGTTATACATAGAATGTTCAGGAGTGAAGTCCTTATCAATTGTAGCGCGCAAGACTTGCATCTCCAAAGACTGTTATCCAGGCCTTGAATTTCTCAACCTTAAAAGA
Source organism: Cupressus sempervirens (assembly GCA_028749045.1). Classification (NCBI taxonomy): domain Eukaryota; kingdom Viridiplantae; phylum Streptophyta; class Pinopsida; order Cupressales; family Cupressaceae; genus Cupressus; species Cupressus sempervirens. The sequence continues at coordinate 631,785,333 of CM053791.1, read as the reverse complement.
AATAAGCGTCTAACAGAGATAGATGTTCAGTCAACTACACTGAAGTGGATGGAATTGCAAGATTGTGAAATGTTGAGGAAGATAAGGGGTATTGATGGTCTGCTGAACATTCAAACGCTGATCATAAGTGGGTGCCCTGAGTTGGAGTTTCTTCCCAGTTTTGCACAATTAGCTTGTCTCAAAAGCTTTGAACTGATAGGGTGCTAGGGAGTGCAGAGAATAGATGGGTTGGAACATTGCAGAGCATTGGAGGAGGTGAGAGTGCAGACGAGGTGGGAAGAGGCAGGCATACAAAGTTTGGAGGGCACGGGAAGATTGAGTAAAGTGAGTCTCAAAGCAAACAGCAGAGCAGGTGTTGAAGATTGCATTCAAAGCATACGGGTAAATATTAAATTACAGTTTATTGGTAAATAGAATTCTAATCATTTTCAAATTAATTGCACAATATTGACTGACTCTGTTGAATTGCCTTTTAAAGAATTTGCAGAGGCGGCCGGAGAAAGTATGAATATGCACGCGGGCGGTCCCTGATGCGGCCTCGCTTCTTAACTGCTTTGACTTTTCCGATCTCTCCGTCGTTGGCTCCATTGCTAACCACAAACTGAGCCCTAAAAAATTATTGCTCGGGGAATCGCTGAAACCGTCATACACAGCGCGGTGCATTCTTGTATGCCTTCTTGTGAATTGTGAATCTCCAGCGGCTTCCTTGTATTTGATTTGTGGTCACTCGATTGATTTTGTGGAGTTGGAGGAGGGGAAATGGGTATTTATTACTGTCACAACACAACATTCTAGAATTTTGAATAACAATAATCCACTTCAGATAGCTTTTGAACTTGAAAATCTTAGAGCAGATTCAAAAGGAGAAGTGGAGAAAGCATTGCTGGTGACGGGGGAAGAGGAGAGAGTTATGGAGGCTTTCGCCTATTTATGGGCATTATTATCGGATTAATACATACTCCTCATACTCATGGGAAAGGTATTGCTAGCACTTGCATCCGGAAGAGTTACAAAAGAAGGATTTCAATTTGGAAATGTATAATTTAGTTATTTGAACAACTTTAATATTTTATTTAATATATTACTTCTAATTGAAGAATTAGTTTGAAATGTACAATTGTTGAAACAATTTGTTTTGCATTTAAATACATACATAATTTGAGTCATATTCATATCAGCCAACAAAAATCATACGAAAAAAGAAAATAGTTTTGATTGAAAAAAGTAAATATGATTAAATGGTGTAAAATGTAGAATGTAATTAGTAGAACATTCTATTAATATTAATATAATTAATAATGAAACAATCTTCTCTTGTATCCGGCATATGAATATTTCTTGAGCTAATATTATAAATGGCACTATTAGACTTATGTTTTCATTTCATTTTCTACAACTAGTGTGTGTGCATTATGAATATATTAAATTATATTTGTAATGTTTGTGAACATTCTTATTTTATTTTATTTTTTTAAGCATTTTTTTTTGTTTCTAATTGGCTCATTACATTTTTGCTAGTTGTTTTTTTTTTTTTTTTTAAAATTTAAAATATTTTTTTGTCTAACCAATAAAAAAAAGCAAAAAAAAAATTAGTATCTTATAACTTATATGTTGATATTTGTTGTGGTGAATGCATTTTTAAAATACTTAAATTAAAATTAAAGATGGATTATTTTTCTAATATGCATATGAGATTTTTATATTTTTTTTCATAAAACTTATTTTATATTTATATAATTCAATGAGTTTATAGTATAAATCATAATAAAATTACATTTTAGAAAATCAATATTTTATTTCCTTACAAAATATTTATTAAATATATATCAAAATATTTAATTTTTAAATTAATTTAATATACATAAATTATATAAATTTTATTTATAGAAAAATTATAAAATATAATAAAAAATTTAATAAGTTAATATTAAAAATATTATTTATTAAATTGGGTAAAAATAATCAACGCAAATTAACATTATCAAAATTCCAACCTCAAAGAAGGTACCTTCCATGTCAAATTATCTTTTATACAAAACTTATTTCATACAACATTTTTCTTTTGCAACTTTTTAATAATAAAAATAGAGTTGGAATGTCTCTTTTCCGACACTAACAATGTTCCAAATTCCAAAAGTTAGAACCTTAGGATGAAGTTTTCATAGAGTTTGATGATACACAGCATAATGATGTAAATGTTTTTTAAAATTTTAATTTTTAAATTTTTGAATGTTTATTAAATTACATACACTTCACATTTTATCTAAATCATCCAACATATTTCCTTCCAATCCTAAATCATTTTTACATTAAGCTTAGGAGGGGCTCCAATATATTCGTAGAATATAATAAACTATTTATATTCTATAAGATATTAATAATTATTATAGTATAGGATATCCTATTAAACATTATTTGGGATATCTAGTTAAGGATATTTATTAATACAATATTTAATATTATAATATTACATATGAATAGTACATTCATTTGTATCCCTTTATTTATTATTTTAAATAAGTTTCATCATAATTTTGTGAGCTAGTTTTTTTTTTTTCTTCTAAAAGTTGATAAATGATTTCTCATCTTCAAATTTATGCATACAAGGACATTAAAAAGGAAAGATTGTGACAACCTCAAAAGTGGAACAAAGAGGGCTTCAACATGACACGAGTAAGTTTTGTATCCTTAAGTGAGGAAAATTCATAATATAAATTTATAACAAAAATATTGTCAACCAAATTTTCAAGTTTATAAATCTTAGATATAAAAAGGTCCAAAATTGTTGAGCTTCCAATGTTCACCCATTATGGTTATATTATTATTGGATAGAAACTTTTAGACCAATCCATGCTCAAGGTGCTCATATCTTTAAGTGTCTGTTATGAAGTTTTCTTGCTCATCATAATAGTCAAACAAGACAAAAGTGTTGTTATGAGATTTTCTCAACCAAGAGATTATAATTTTTTTTAATTATTAGACGGATAGTTTGTAAATGATTATTGTCATTGATAATGTATATATTATATTTCATCAACAATAGAAAAAATTTAAATGAATAGATAAATGTCAAATGATAAGTTGTAGATCAAGTATAAAAAAAATTTAAATGATAAGGAAAGGACTCATGTTCGATATTACTTTGCATTTGAATATTCTATCCATTGCATTTCACCAATCAAAATGACACTATACTATTATCAAGTGTGTCAATATCGGCAACCATGGTAGAAAAAGAGAAAAGTAAAATGGAAAAAAATGTATTCGTGCTTACTGCACGGAAATGCATTGAGAAGATACGATTGAAATATCAGCCACACTATTTTCTATGAATGTTGTAGATGGATTTGCACTAAAATTTGATATGTCAAGATTTTTTAGCAAAACACATTTGAATTGGATACACAAATTTCTATTGGAAAGGTATGATTGAATAGAAGGAACGATCGTGGTTTAGTACCTTTCTTGACAGGGTTTGGATGCTTTTCCACTAGAGAGTGATTTGATATTTTCTTCTTGTCACTACATGTTCGAAATCATCAAGATGAGGGCAAAATATCTAAGTTTGTAAATGTCATGAAGGCTACTGGATGTGTTGAAGAAATGGTAAAATGAATAAAGATTTGGTGATGGAGTAGAGACCAGGATTGGTGAAGATGAGCAAGAGCATAGTTACAACCTACAAATGAAGGAGAAATTGATTCAAGCAATTTGGGAACTCTCTCATGTACAAGTCATTCAAGGTTGTAGTCTCCAAAGTTTTTCCAAAAAGTAAAGAAGTCATTTTTCAGGCCTACTTCCAGGACTTCATTATCTGAGCACCATGGCCATATGAAAGAAGTAAGAGAGCGTTTGAGTCATCGAATTGCATCGGCATCTTCACTAGATAGTGGAGAAATTTGGGAACAAGGTGATGTGTTGGTTGTCTTCTTAAGGGGAATTCCTTCTCTATATTTCAAGGAATAATTTTCTCTGGAGGAAAGGTGTACATTTTGGGTAGCTTGTCTAATGTTCTCATCCATTCCTCAAAATGTTATGTTGCAGGAGAAACTATCACATTATTTGGACACTATGGAAGTGCATTTGGTTCAAATCACTGCTATTCCAAAATTGAATAAAAGGGATCTGTAAACCTTGCAATGCAATGGACTGCTACATGCCCAAAATTTATAAAGAAACAAAATTTTTTTGAGTTCAATTAAATAAGTCTATAGATCTTTGTAATGGGTGTGTAACAAACACATCATCATATTTTCTTCGGTTCTTTTTAGAAACCTATGAAATATTAAATTCAACAAAACAGGTTCGCCAGTCTTGGCAATGGATATAAATCCTAGACATGCATAAAATCAATACTACAAATTTCCCCAAATCGGACAACCAAAATACCCTTGAGGATTTTGACTTTGCACATTCATAGCAGAGCACTTAATAAAGGTTCAGGGGATTCCTCTTATAATCAAATGAAACTCAAAATATTCTACCCATAAAGAGATTCATCAGCCCAAACATTGAATCCTACCAAAAATATAAGGAATCAATAATAAAAAAGTTCTTAGTAAACATTGTATATTAGCATCCAACATCCCGCAGCTAGGATAAGAGGTAAGTTGGGGATCTCACAGAAAGATGGGTAGACATTAGTTATGTATAAGTGACTGTAAGCAGCCAAAGAAGATCAAACTATTACTAAGGGATGCTCTAGTTCTATTTGTGAGAAAAATCAATTAAAATTTAAACTCACAACTGCAGCCCTAACCCTAAAAACTTTTCTCAGAACTCACAATTGCCGAGTGCCAGTTTTGCTCGGCACGTGAATGTGTCGAGTGGCAGGTTGCTCGGCACTTGAAGAAAAGTGCTCGGCACAGGAAGGTGTCAAGTGCCAGATATGATCAGCACTTTCTTGGCACTTGATGGTGCCGAGTGATAGGCAATAGGTGCAGAGTGAACTCAGCACAAAGAGGAGCTCGACACTTGCACAGGAAATGCTCAGCACCAATGGATGCCGAGTGAGCTCGGCTCCAACTAAGAAAGATGCCGAGTGTTCTATTTCAAACTTAAGAAATATAACTTAGGAAATATTTCAACGTGAATGCTTTCACCATTAAAACCAAAAAGCCAAAGTTTCAACCTTTCAACCAAACTTGTCAAATGCAATGAATAGAAGATGAAGAACAATGGATTAAGTATGTTTCTTGCTTTCTATTCAATCGTGCATTAAACTATTACAAAATCTGGGAGCATTCGGCTTCAACCAGAAAACCCTAAAATAACCCTAAATTGATAATACTTCAAACTTTAATAAACCTTTAAACTTGAAACTCTAATGGCTGCATACAATGGTGCCTGGAGCAATCACTGCTTCAACAGGACAAATCCAAACAACAAACTTACAGAGTGAACAAGGAACCATGTGCAACTGCAGTCACAAACTTCCTTCCTTCTTCCTTCTTTGCTCAGCTCTGCAACTTCTCTCTGATTTGCTTGATCTGCAAATTCTACAAAATGAATGAATAATAATTCCTTTTGTCTCATTCCATTTTCCCCCTCTCAATGTTCAAATTCAAAATCTCACCTACCAAAATGAATGCCTGTCGTTCATGGATGCCTGCAATGACCTGACAGGGTAGATGGGCGTAGGGCTCGAGGACAACCTGTAGGCATTGACGTTTAATTTCCAACACTCCCCCTTTGTCTCGAGCCAAACAAACAAGGATCACAGCTGATCCAAATCAACTACACCAAGACTCTCTCTTAGGTGTACAAAAGATCCAATGCCTAATGGCTTTGTGAAAATGTATGCTAGCTGCTGCTCAGACTTGTAAATTTTCATTTTGATATCCCCATTCTCCACCAACTCTCTGATGAAGTGATATCTGATTTCTATGTTTTTGCTTCTCCCATGGAAGACTGGATTCTTGGACAATGCAATTATGAGATGTTGTCACAATAAATTGTGGTTTCATCCTCTTGCCTTTCATTCAAATCTATCAAGATCCCCCTTAGCCAAATTGCTTGACATGCTGCTGCATTTGCTGCAATGTATTCAGCCTCTACTATAGATTAAGCAACAATAGGTTTCTTCTTGGATGCCCATGAAATTGCACCCGATCCCATATGAAACATGTATCCGGAAGTGCTCTTCCTATCATCTAAACTTCCAGCCCAATCGCTATCAGTGTAACCCACCAACTTGAAATCATCATTTGCAGTATATAAAATTCCAAATCCCTTGGTACCTTTCACATGCCTTAGGATCCTTTTTCCCGCTTGCCAATGGGAATCCTTTGGTGTTTCCATAAATTTGGAAATCAAACTTACTGCATGCATTAGGTCTGGCCGAGTTGCAGTCAAATACATTAGACTTCCAACCATACTCTTGTATAATGTTGGATCCACTCTCTTCCTAGAGTCTTCCTTGCTCAACTACAGACCTACTGCTATTGGTGCGGAGGTTGCCTTACTATTCTACATTTTAAATCTCTCCAAGATCTGGCCTACATACTTTTCTTGAGAGATGAAGATGCCATCATGCATTTGTTTTACTTCTATGCCTAGAAAGTATTTCAAGAGACCTAGGTCTGTCATTTCAAATTCACTTTTCATGGCCTCTTTGAACTCATCAATTAGAGCCTTATCATTACTAGTAAAAATGAAATCATCTACATACAAGACAACAATCAATACATTACCATCTGCTGCCTTGATGTAAAGAGTGGGCTCACCATTGCTTTTGCTAAAGCCATTGCTCATCAAATATGAGTCAATCCTACTGTACCATGCCCGTGGAGCTTGCTTGAGCCCATAAAGAGCTCTCTTCAACCTATATACTTTGTTCTCTTCACCTGCAACTTCATAACCAGGTGGCTACTCCACATACACTTCTTCTTTCAATACACCATTTAGGAAGGCATACTTCACATCCATTTGAAATACCTTCCACTTGTGCTGAGCTGCAATTGCTATGATAGCACACACAATTTCCATTCTTGCAATCGGGGCATAGGTCTCATCATAATCTCTTACATACTGCTGTTTGTAGCCCTTGACTACCAGCCTTGCCTTATGCCTATCAATGTTGCCTTCAGCATTGCATTTGGTCTTATAGACCCATTTCACTCCAATCACTTGCTTCTTGGGAGGTAATTCAGTTAGCTCCCATGTCTCATTTCTTTCTATAGCATCTATTTCCTCATCCATGGCATTACACCATTTCTTCTCCTTAATAGCTTCCTCAAAATATATTGGATCACTATGAGAAAATAATGCAAAATTAACACTCTCATCATAATCTTCATACCTTTCATCTTGGTATATCTCCCTAAGACTCTTGGTCTTTCTTGGTAATAGGGAGGAGAGTGTGGGATTATAATCTTCATTGCTGCTGCATTGTTGACTAGCTCGGTCTTCACTGGTACTCAACACTAACACTTGGTCATGCCTAGAGGAGCTCGGCAATGTCTGAACCTGCTTGCCTTTTCTTCTATTTTCTCCTTCTTTCTGTTCATCAGCATCTTCTTCACTCATAATGGGCACTTTACTAGAAGTGCACGGCGACTCATCAATTGAACCATACCAAGACTGATTTTCAAGAAATTTCACATCTCTTGAAAGCATCATTTTGTTGTTCAATGGGTCATCCAATCGGTATGCCTTTGATTCTGAGTTGTACCCTATGAAAATGCATTTCACACCTTTTTCATCAAGTTTCTACCTTTGCTCTTTAGGAACATGTGCATATGCTACACATCCAAACACCCTTAAGTGTTCAACTGTCCATCTTATACGTGACCAAGCTTCCATTGGAATTCTGTCATGGACTACCTTTGTAGGACACCTATTAATTAGGTAAACTGCTATTGCTACAACCTCTCCCCAAAATTCAGTTGGGAGACCTTTCTCTTTCATCATGCTCCTTGCCATTTCAACAATGGTCTTGTTCTTTCTTTTAGCCACTCCATTCTGCTATGGTGTATAGCTAGCTGTGAGCTCTTTCTTAATGCCATGTTTCCTGCAAAAATTTACAAAAGAATTGGAGGTATACTCCCCTCCTCTATCCGATCTAAGGACCTTGATATAGTGTCCACATTCTCTTTCAGCCTGGGCTTTAAATTCTACAAATTTATCAAATACTTCAGATTTGTTCTTTAAGAAATACACCCATGTCCTATGACTGAAATCATCAATGAATGTCATAAAATATGTACTCCCCCCAATGGAAGTAACTTGCATAGGACCGACTAGGTTAGTATGTAATAACTCTAATGGATATCTAGCCCTCCTAGAATTTCTAGAATTAAAGGGAAGCCTATGTTGCTTACCCAAAATACAAGCCTTACACTTGTCACAAAAATTTCCTACACGTGGCAAACCTTCTACCATTCTTTTATTTGACAATAAATTTAAACCAACATAGCCAAGATGACCATACTTGAGGTGCCATAGCCATGAGGGGTCTTCTTCAATCACACTCCTTAGAGCTGATTGTGTGGGAGGTGTAGCACTAACTTGAGATGAGAAACATGTCTCAATCTTCAAGGGAAACATTCTGTTCTTTGTCATTTGAACTATTGCAAGTAGGTTGTTGCTCCCATCTTTTTCTTGAATGATACAACTATCATTCTCCATCAACACTTTGTATCCATTTTGAATGAGCTGACCAATGCTCATCAAATTGTGCTTCATACTAGGAGTGAAATACACATTTTGTATTTCCCTTTTCTCACCTTTCTTGGTGCGAACCATAATAGATCCTTTACCCACAACTAGTAGGGTTCCATTATTACCCATTTTAATTTTTGATTTGAAACTCTTGTCAATGAATGAAAATAAGGTTTCATTACCACTCATGTGGTTGCTACATCCACTGTCAAGGTACCAAACCTCAGGGCTTCCTTCTTCACCAACATTACACATGATGAAGGCAGTGTTTTCACTTCCCATATTCACATCAGCCACATTTTCTTGTCTTGACTAATCTTTCTGCTTCTTCCAACATTCATTTGCATAATGCCCATATTTATGATAGTAGTAGCATTCTACATTACTCTTATTTGAGTTGTAGTTTTTCTTACCTCCTCTTGAAGTATTTTGTGAGCTACTTGCTCCATCTGCTCTTCCTAAGCTTTCTGCTGCAGCATTTCTTTGTCCTCCATTACCTCGGCCTCTGCCTCTGGAGTTTCTGCCTGAGCCATTTCTTCCTCTCCCCCTTCCTCTTGGATTTGACTGAGCCTTAAATGCTTGGTCTTGGGTAGAAGAAGATGTAGATCTATTGATCCTATACTCATGGGTTTGAAGAGAACCCATCAACTCATCCATTGTCAAAGTAGTGAGGTCTTTTGCCTCTTCTATGGTCATGACCAAATGGTCATATTTATGAGGTAAACTCCTCAATATCTTTTCCACTATCCTCTGCTCTTGATAGTCTTCTCCATTTGACTTCAGTTGATTAATTACATTTGAGGTCCTTGAACTGAAGTCTGCAACTGATTCATTTTCCTTCATCTGAAGGTTCTCAAACTCCCTCCTTATATTCTGTAGCTTTACTGTACTAACTTTATCAGTCCCCTTGAAGTTTGTCTCAAGGATATCCCATGCTTCCTTTGTATAATTCTTTGCTGCAATCTTTGGGAAAATTGTCTTTGTCATTGATGCTTCAATAAGACTTAATGCCTTAGCATCCTTCCTCCTTGACTCTTTCAAATGAGTCTTCTATGCATTTTTCAGGGCAGAATACTGAGTTGGGTCAGTCACATCATTGAATCCATTGACCACAAACTCCCACAAATCATTTGCAACCATAATGGTTTTCATCTTCTTTGCAAATGTATCATAATTCTGTCCATTAAATGATGGTGGCTGCTGCCATATCTTTCCTACATCTCCTGCCATGATCAAATATCCCAAGAAAAAACAAATGCCCTAACTCACTTTGGATGTGGGGCCTCAAAGCTCTGATACCATGTGAGAAAAATCAATTAAAATTTAAACTCACAACTGCAACCCTAACCCTAAAAACTTTTCTCGGCACTCACAATTGCTGAGTGCCAGTTTTGCTTGGCACGTGAATGTGCCGAGTGGCAGGTTGCATGGCACTTGAAGAAAAGTGCTCGACACAGGAAGGTGTCGAGTGCCAGATATACTCGGCACTTGATGGTGCCGAGTGACAGGCAACAGGTGCCAAGTGAACTCGGCACAAAGAGGAGCTCGTCACTTGCATAGGAAATGCTCGACACCAATGGATGCCGAGTGAGCTTGGCTCCAACTGAGAAAGATGCCGAGTGTTCTATTTCAAACTTAAGAAATATAACTTAGGAAATATTTCAATGTGAATGCTTTCACCATTAAAATTAGAAAGCCAAAGCTTCAACCTTTCAACCAAACTTGTCAAATGCAATGAATAGAAGATGAAGAACAATGTCCAGATAAGTATGTTGCTTGCTTTCTATTCAATTGTGCATTAAACTATTACAAAATTTGGGAGCATTCGGCTTCAACCAGAAAACCCTAAAATAACCCTAAATTGATAATACTTCAAACTTTAATAAATCTTTAAACCTGCAACTCTAATGGCTGCATACAATGGTGCCTGGAGCAATCACTGCTTCAACAGGACAAATCCAAACAACAAACTTACAAAGTGAACAAGGAACCACGTGCAACTACAGGCACAAACTTCCTTCCTTCTTCCTTCTCTGCTCAGCTCTCCAACTTCTCTCTGATCTGCTTGATCTGCAAATTCTACAGAATGAATGAATAATAATTCCTTTTGTCTCATTCCATTTTCCCCCTCTCAACGTTCAAATTCAAAATCTCACCTACCAAAATGAATGCCTGCCGTTCATGGATGCCTGCAGTGACCTGACAGAGTAGATGGGCGTGGGGCTTGAGGACAACCTGTAGGCGTTGACGTTTAATTTCCAACACTATTATGCTAAAGTGGAAAGATTTCCTCACAAGCCTGCTCTCCAAACTATAATTTTTGATGCTAGTCTATTTATTATAAAGAAATTTGAAGCCTCTTTTAAAATTAATTAATTAGGTACTCTACTATTTAGTCCTCCATTCCCTATCTAATTAATAACAAATATTTCCTCGATCCATTCCAGAAAAAAGCAATATACAAGAAAGAAAAGGTAACATCATCCCCAACCAAGTGTTTCCTTAGTAATTACATACCCTAGGCTAGCTTGATTGCACCAAATAAAACATAAATATACAATGATACAAGTGATTGTATGACATATACATCATATTTACGAGCCATACATATCTAAGAAACCAAAATTGTGACTACATAAATTACTAAATGAATATAGTTTCTCTCAAGAATCTAATAAAAAGTATTTGTCCATAAAAATTGGATTGATCAAAATTATAGTTGTGAAAGAACATACAATTTATTGAGATTGATTGATGGATTAAAGAGAGCATAATGAATTATGCCCTTACTTTTGCTGTGTCTTCAACCCCTCGATCAGTGCACAAGTAAAACAAACAAAATAATGACATTAGTTGTGTGTATAGTTGATCTCGTTACTATATCAGTGTTGATTGTTGTCCAACCGAGACACAAATGTAAAGAGATGCAAATAATTGTGTGTTAGCTTCCACAATAATTTATCATCTAGTCTATGCCTACAAGTTGCGAACCACAGTAGTACATCGTCCTCTCAACTCTAAAATATCCATGTCAATACCTAGAGGATGCAAACCACTTTAGAGTAGAGAGAAATCACATTTCACAGTTGCACAAACTAATTAAATGACTTCATATAATATTTAAATGATTGAAAGGAAAGATTATTATTTCCCAACAACTATGCTAAATCCACCGAATCTCTTGAGATTACATCTGTAATGAAAAATTGTTAATGGCAACAATCTCATCAGGATCCAAACATGATTTCTTTAAGATTTTTCCATTATGAGACTAGATTGGAGAAGTTAGAAAATAGCGACGAGTATAGCTTCATTTAATTTATTGTGATTCCTGAGAAATTCCTTTTTATAGTAGGAAAAACATGATCGCAAAATCTTTTTTTAAAGCCTGAAACCATTTTTCCAACATCTATTTACCAGCGTGAGTCAATTCCCGATTGCAGGCAATTCCAGAAGGAAAGCCTATCAGCTAATTAGTTTCTACCTACATAGTATAGCATTTAGTGCTAGTGAAGCTTAATACCAAATAATCAATTTGTTGCATAGTTTTAATATGTTAGATTAAACATTGAACAGAAATAAATATGGAGGATCATATGCGAGCGGATATCCTCCTACAAATTGTATAGTTGAACAATTTTCAAAAAATGAAAAACATCATGGATTTTTCTAAAATTGAGCATTTGATCTTCAAGATCTACATAGTTTCTAGTCTTTCTAAATTTGGAAAAAAAAATATTGACTTTGTTTTGTCTTTAATGCATTTTGTGAGATTAGCAATTAATTTTGCCACATATGATGTGAACATATATATTCATATTATTTGATATTGTCAAATGATGACAACTTAACTTATTTACCTACTATAGGACTACTTAACTTATTTACCTATGAGGGTAAAAATTAGTTGTTTTAAGAGTGTTCATAGATGACATTTAGATGGAATTCTTACATTTTTGGAGATTAATTACGACGAATTAAATGAGAGGATTGAAATGGAAAATCCATGTATTGTGTTTCAACTACATTTTGTTTCATGTTTTCTAAGTATACTGAATTATACATATTTATGTACACCCTACAACTATATTAGTAAATAGCACTACGTCTCTTCAATATATTTTTCCAAATTATTATGGAAACTAATATTTTCTCTATCCCTTGTCTATTAATTTTTATAAGGAAAAAGATTAATTTCTAAAGTTTGAAAATTTATTATTTATTATTTATATTTATGTTCATTAATTCCTTATAATTTTTAATTTTACTCCATGCCAATTTTGTTAGGATTTAAATTATTTTGTCACTTTAAAAGTAAGAAAAAAAGTTGATAAACATCACTTAATTATATTTATTAGTGATGTTAATGGTTCCCATTATTTTAAAATGCATGCACATGTAGGTACAATATTTTAATTTTAATAGCTAATTGCTTAAGGATTTTGAGCTAGTGTTTGATCTATACAAATTTTCCTTTCTGAAGACCTTCTAGCTTTTGCGTGATAATTTAGGAATATTTGTAGAGAAGTGAGAAATTTTCTTGCAAATTTACTTTTGAATTTATTAGGTACATCAAACCTCCATATTGTAATAGTGGAAAACCTTAAACTTTTTTCTATAACTCGTGCTCCTTATGTATATGAGGTATTATGGTGGCATCTATGGTCATGGTCTCTCTTCTCTTGTTAACTTATTTCTATGTTAATGTAGAACTAGCATTGGCCAAGGATTTACATTTCTAAGAGTTATTTTCTTTAGTTCATACATTTAGAGTGAACCCTATAATATTTTGGATTGTTTTTCTTTTGTGAAGTTAGTTGAAAGTACAATTTGAAAAAAAATGACAATAAGAAATTAAGTACACAACACAAGTATTGATCATGGTTCATCACAACTTATGGTTATGTCCACACTGATATGGGGGAATATCTTATTTATTTAACTCGTATTTACATCACATATGTACCTTCATCTTGTCGAATACAATTTATCATTAAGCCTTCAATTAGATACATTTATAAAGACTCTCAAGAATTAAAGTCATAATGATTTGAATGGAAACATAATAAAAATCACAATGATAAAATATCCAGGTTGCTAGGATTCACACATATACAAAACAAACTCCCCACTTCAAGTACAATTTTTGTAATGTTAGAGACTCCCCTGCATTCCCCTATGATTATTTCTTTGCAATGTTGAAAGAACTTAAGAAAAACTCAAATTTTCCTCATGGAATAGCCTCTATAAGTGCATCAATTAGACTATCCTTGGTTTTAATCTTCATGACTTGAAGTTTTCCCTCCTCAAGTTTTCTTTGAATGAAATGACAATGAACTTCAATATGTTTAGTCCTGTTAGGAAACATTTTTTTCTTTACTAAATCAATGACACATTTATTATCACAAAACAAAACAAAATCTTATTGAGGACAATCAAAATCACCAAATAGTTGTTGCAACTAGATTAAATCTTTTGCCCGTTATACTAAGAGCAATATATTTAGCCTCAGTAAATGAAAGTGAGACCACTCATTGCAACTTTGATACTCAAGTGATTGTAAATTGCTCCAATAAATGTATCACATGTAACCAATAATAAATCTTCTATTATCTTAATTCTCAGCCATATCTGAATCAATGCATCCTTGTCATGATGCATCCTTTCCCACCAAACAAAAACACATAATTAGAAGCACCCTTAAAATACTTCAAGATCCATTTAACCACATCTTAATGTTGTTTACCCAGATTACTCATAAATCTTCTAAGAACTCCCACTACATGGGCAATATCTAGATGAGTGCACATTGTTGAGCTGTCGTTATGCACGATGTTAAATGACAAGAATTCTTTTGAACTCCTCTCTTGAAAAGTTGATCTTGTGAATCAACTCCAAGGTTCTGAACAATCTTGCGACCTACTGAATTCTACTTTTTTGAAGATACATTTTTTTTTTCCCACAAAGATAAATTTTCTAGTTCAAATGATTTTAGATGATATGTAGAATATGTTCGTTGCTTCAAAATAAACATGTGAAATAACTATATTTTTGTATTTTTTTGTTTTTCGATGAATGCAATATAACAATGCAACTAGTATGAAATCCTATTCTAACAAGGGGGTTAGTAAAGAAAATAACAAGAACTTTAAAGAAAATAATGTGAAAATAAAATCCTAATAGACATAAGCTACAGAAAACAACATGTCAGCAAGTTAAACTTTTAAAGAAATTAGTTGGTAACCAATGAAAGAATGAGCAGTGCTTCCTTAATTCCACTGATGTAATCGTCGATGGGAAACTTAATAACAATATGATGTTTCACTCTTCATCAAATCCCAAGGCCACGAAAGTGTGCACATGTGAGATAAAAAGTTATGTAGGCACAATTTGGTGATTTCTTCATGAGCTAGATACGTCAATGGAATTCATCAAACCATAGAAAACACCAAAATTAAAAGAGCGCACAACCAGAAATAATGCAATAAACTTTGGGCTCAATTACAATTCCATGAACATACATTCACAAAACAATGACACATTTAGGCAAGAATCACTACACTCCAAATGCAAGCACCAAAAGAATAATATTATTGCAAAATAATGGTGGCCCCTATTACATATTATAATCCAATAATTATAAGAAATAGTCTCCTCAATTTGTGTTGAGAGTGAGAGATATCTTCTTGCAATAATATGCTTTTAATTTAATAAAACAAACTAATTATATACAAACTAACAATCTAACTAGTGCTTAGTAGGACTCCATCCATTTTATATTCATTAATATGATGCATGAGCCTTTACATGTCACAAAATAAAGAAATTATGAGAAAATAAGAAGAAGAGAGGCTTCAGTCGAAGTAGAAGTGTATGAAAGTATAAAAAATAGAAGCTGATCCTTCACTCGGCATCAGTCAAAGTTAAACTACTATCAGAATGCATTTTCGATGCATGGAAAGCTCTATTTTTGGAACTAGCAGTTAACTGTCAGTGCACCTTTGGAAAAGAACACCTTGGAAGAAGCACACTAGTGCACCTACTCATGTTTGACTTCTTCAAAATCCTTGCAAAAATTTATAGCAAAAAAGTGCACTAGTGCACCAATGCACCAGCGCACCTCAAAGGTCCAAAAATGCAAAAATTTCACTGTCAAAATTGAAATTTAGGCTTCTAGGTTTTGTCACCCATCATACTAGAGCTATATCTGGATGCTTGCCCTTGAATTTCTTAATAACTTTAGTGATTTATTTTGCATCTGGTAAATCTAAGGCATCATACTTATCCTTGACCTTTTGTCTCTAGTTGTCTACTTCAATATAGGTCTCAACAAAATCCTTGAGTTTGGTATCCAACTCTAGCAAGTCTTCTTCTGTTCTAAATGCTTGTCAGATATCCTAATCACAAGAAGCTTCTTCAAAAATCTTCCTAAACTTCTCTACCACTACCTCTATTGGCATTAATTTCTTCCATTCATCATCCTCAAAAATGTTGAGACATGCATCACTGTAATGTTTCTCTGCCTACAAAATTTTCTCTTGGGCTTGGTTCTTGAGCTGATGGATCTCCACATGTAATGTTTCCATTACTTTATTACTATCTTCTATCTTTTCAATCTAATCATAAATTAAATCTAACTCCTATATTGTATATACATCTACAAGCATTCTATACCTTTGCCCCTTTATGGCTTGTCATACCTGTAAATCATTAGCCCATGCACACACTTTGTCCATAATATTGAAATCTTGCTTCAAAATTCATACCATTTTGTCTATGTTTTCCTGCATAGCATGAAGTAGCTTCAGGTTTCCTTGGATGATTAGGATGCCCTTTTCCTCAAAACATTTTTGCCATTTTAACAGACATTCAAAAATGGATCCAAACGTACTCCTGTCCCATCTCTTTTATCAAGTGTAGCATTCAAAGTCTCCTCCAGGTGCTTAGGATCTAAGGGACCAACAACTTTAGCTAAATATCCCTTTATGATTTCATTTTTCCTTTGAAGCATTATTAATTCTGCCCCTTCCTATTCCAAATTCCTCAGTACCTCCTTCATCCCCAATGTAACCATTATCTTGGCTATATCCAATGTGGGCTTCTCGAGCATAACCTCTCTAATTTGATAATCTTGTGGACTCAAATCTTCTATGTCTGCATCAATAGGAGGAATAGTCACTTGTATAAATAAACCTTGGCCCTGATCATTGTTAATGAATGTTAAGGCTCTTGCTTCCTTTGATGGGGACTTAGGTTTTGTAGGGAGCTTAACCAATTCTATCATATCTTCCTCATCAACATTGAATTGTGGCTTTTTATTTCTTATCATTTCCTTCCACAACCACCTTGGGATGTGTTCCACCGAGGTCCTAACTCTAGATGATGAAGGAGTTTTTTCAACTACTCCTTTTCCCTTATCACTCCTCTCTAGAGTTTTCTCCCTCTATCATGGTTCCTCCTCTGTAGCTTTTGTTTGAATGGAGCTCACTACTCGCACCTCAATGTCCTAGGAAGCTTGTTGAGGATATTCAACCATTTTTCCTTCTCTAGGCACTTCATGGGTCAATATTTGATCTGGCTCTTCCTCCTACTCCTTTTGAATCTATTCTTCATCTATATTTGGTGGTAGAGGAGTAGTCGAGCCTTTATCTACAACTATGATTTGCAATGGTGATGGAGGAGTTATCTCAGGACCCTGTGATTCTAGTAGCATTTGGGTCTAGTCTTCTTGTTGGGGCTCATTTGTTAGGGTATCCTAGATCTTATCCCTAACATATAGACATGCCACAAATAGTGCGAAAGATAATTAGAAGATTATTAGAAAGTAAAATTTTTATATGAGGGATGATAGATTTCACTCTCACGAGTTTGTCCAACATTGTTTTGAGAATTATTTTAATTTTTTACCTGAGCATGCAATTGCTATGGATAGACATATCATTTGGTCATCTAATTGTACAAGTCAATTAAAGAATTCTTGCATGTTTTATTGGTTGTGTAGGATGCACATAGAGAGGGGGGTGCCTCATATTTGGAGTTTTTTTGAGTCAGTCCATGGGAAAGGGGAACATGATGGAGTAGAGACATGTGTGAAGAGAGCTCTAGTTAAGGAGCAATTAGAGATTTCAAGAGCAGAGCTTCTTGATGCTTGTAGCATTGTTGATTGGTGTAGTTCAACATTATTACAGAGGGAACTCTTGATTTAATAGTACATAGGTTCTTTTGGTTGGTCGAGGAAGGGTCCATATGTGATAGATCAGATTGTGCTACGTTGAGAGACTCAACAAATTTATTCATTCCAGAGCTTTGACTCTAGTAAATGGACCATTTGGACATGATAGCTAGCTTGTTTTTTTCCTAGTTGTTTTCAGTGTGATTGGGATTACTATGAGTCGAGTGAGTGGGTGGACACATGAGACCCACATTATCTCACTCCATTGTCTATCATACACATTTCTTGCAAAGTTGAAAATGAGTGCAAAGAGTTAGTTAAAGGTTTGAGAATGTCCATACAATGTTGGAAACACCTATATAAGGTGTGAAATGACCTTGCTATGACTGTGATTTTAATGTGCTAACAACAACATCTAGTTGAGATTTGTTTGAGATATTAATTTTTAGTTATTGCAAAGTTGTCAGTTGATACAAACTCATACATATCAATGTCATGATGCTGATGGAAACTTTGAATCTTTCTTGCATTGCCAAAATGTCATGTGGGCTTGGTAAGTTGAATGTGTAGTAAATTCTCATAATAGCACTTGCTCTCATTTTTCTTTGTAAAGTTGATGTACTAGGGTGAAGCAAGTGGATTGCATAGATTATTTCAAATTAAACATGTATGATAGCATTTCAAATTAAACATTGTATCAAAATTTGATAATAAAGGTTTTTTAAATGTTATTCACAAATTATTGCATTTGAATCAAATATAACAAACATGATCAAAATGAATGTTATTCCATAAAAATGAACAATACACATGATCCATGATAAATTGAACAATACTATACTAAATTAATATGTATATCATTATGCACATAAATGAAAAATATATATCAAAATACATGCATTCATAGACAAATTATAGAAATATATATCAAAGTTGATGTATCCATAGAAAAATTACACAAATATATATCAAAATACATAGACCCATATACAAAATGTGGCTAATCGTTCTATCAGAATGTGTATAGCAGTGTTTCTGTAAACAATATGGCATATGCCATCTCAATATGTCTCATGATACATCTTATGACAACTATACTATCCTAGGCTACTAGTGGATGATCAAAATGTAGCCTCTTCACTACACTAGGTGGATTAGATGCCTCCTACATAAACAAAAAAGGAAAACCCAAAGTTATACTACTAAATTCATATGATTGTATGTATCTAACATTGAATTACTCAAATGATTAATGAAAACCCAAAGTTAGACTACTAAATTTATATGATTGTATGTATCTAACATTGAATTACTCAAATGCATAATGATCTTTTTTTTTAATGAAGATTTGTAGTATTAAGTTTTTATCATAAATAACTCTCTCATTGATTTCTTGTGCTAGTCAAGAATCCTCTCATATGTCCTCGGTAATTCTTGAACCTCGCTGATTGTGGCTTGTGTATATTCAAGTATGTTTGTTAGATGAATCTACAACTTAAACTATAATATTATAATTCATAACATGCTAAATTTTAACATATAATCGAGAATTCAAACCACAACTTACCTGTGTTGACTCCTCTAGATATAATGGCTATATCAACAAAGATACACAACTCTGTCGTCCAACCTCTTGTCCACTAGGTGTTTCCTATGAGATACAAAATACTAATTGTTAATATTATGGAAATCAGTTTTGAATTTATTTATGAAAATAAGGAAAATAAAAAATAAATGGTACTTATACGTATGATGGGGCTCTCAGTGTGAATGGAAATGCTAGAGCATCTACAACATGGAATCTGTGTAGACTCATTACTAGTAGCCACACTCTATACAATAAAGAATGTAATTAAATTTCATAACCATAAACATTTACAAGAATGCATCAATATTTAATCAAATAGAAAGCACCTAATTACCTTTTCCTTGTCAATGGGTCCTACCTCCTCCTCCGCACTCTGTCCCACACTAACAGGTGATACTTGCAAAAAGAAAAAGAAAAATTAGAAATCATATATGCTACAATATCAAATAGAAAAAACAATGAGAATACAACATAATGTACTGTAGATTTCTGAAGGCCAAATGAAATAGCTAAGAGTGTGACATTATCAACCTATCTGAGCTCCTCCTCAGTCATCTTTATAAGTTAGTATGGGCTAAAAATTAAAATTACTCTATTATAAAGATTAACTTTAAACTGCATATGTCGTAACAAAAAAATGTATACACATATCAACACAGAAGGAGTCCATGCCTTTGCATGCCTCTCCTCTCTCACGTTAGGGTGTGTAGCCTCTATATGTACATCTAGTGTATCCTCGTCAAATACAAACTGATACTCAGAATGAGGACCTATGAGACCCAGACAAATATTCGTGTATTTTTTGCAAGTATGGGGCACATTAATATGTGATGAGCTCACCGATGATGAATTCATGCCAGCATCATCAACATGGGGAGGCAATACTGACTTAGCCTAGGATATCAATAGGCTATTCAATCTATAGATGAATCTAATAGTTTGAGAGCTAGCCTCCACAATGATATCAGGATGCTACACTTGAGGAGAGGGGGAGACATCAGTAGGGGGGAAAAAAGTTCCAACTTTCTTCTACTAGGAAAAGGGTCTATCCTAAGGAGCTCCTCTTCCTACACCCATGTTGGGCTTCATGCTCCAATATTTCACCTTGAGGCCCAACACAAATTTTGCATATGATCTTCTAAAGAAATAAAATGAAACCTCTAAATTGTTGTGTGGAGTGATGTCAAAAGCCATCTACCGACAATTCCAAAAGTTCACACACATAGCCTCATTTGTGCACCATTTAATTGATAGTTTGTGCTTTGTGCATTTGAATTGTTTACTAGTTTTTGGGTCTGCAAAAAGGCTAACCAAATCATCTTTACTTATATTCAGGGCCACAACCTGATCATAGTCCAACCCATCATCAAACATGTCATGCATTTGATCATGCCAGCGAAGAGCAGCATTTTGCTCATTGGTAAGTGTTTCAATATTATCCACTATAGTGTTTAATGTGGATAACATAGGAGCCAATGTGGGTATGGTATTATATGTGGCTCACAAAACCCTCAATTTGGTGATATTTTCAAATATCAAATCTTTGATTTGAGGAGATTTTTGAGGGGGTAAGGGATCATTTGGTGGATAGTTCTGAGGGGGGCACTAGATCATTTGGTGGAGAGTTATGAGGAACATTATTTCTTGCCTCAGTATCATCATTTTGGTCAACCATACCTATTAATTTTTAAAACATAAATTCTATTGAAAACAACCTAAATTTCAACAATTACTATTTAAAAAACATAATTTTTAACAAATTCAATTAAAAATAACTAATTTATAATAAGATTCATTCAAAACATTTAAAAAAACAAAAAATACTTACTAATATTGTATACCCATTCTGAGATCAGATACTAGAAAGAGGGAGCTCTCAAACACACAAAAAACACAATGTGAAAACAACATTTTTTTTCTTTATAAAATTTTTAAAATCAATGTTATAGGTATCGAGTATCCAATTTCATATTGGATACCTGATATTAAATCAGATACCCGATAAGGCTAGTCCTAACTTTTTAGCTTTGGTATCAAGATGGGTGGAAAGAAGTTAGATCTAATTTTGAAACGCTTTTAGACATTTGCAAACTCTATCTTTTTCACATCGCCACTTGTTGGCACACAATGATCTTGCACATACTCAGAAAAAATACTCAATGTGCTACAACACTAATATATTTCATTAACCATTTTGTCCATATCAATAACATTAGAAGATGTCTCTATTTATAGAGGGCTTTGATTATATCTGGAAACATCTAAATTGGCCAACATAAGACAAATAGATTTTCTTAGAATTATCTAAACATAAATGCCTTCTACAACCTAACCCTATTCAGTAATCTAACAATTTCTAGATTCCTCTATTATGCCTTTACATTTAATTTGAGGGGAAATTACACATTCCAACACTCCCCCCTAATTTCAATCTCAAATGTTGTTGCATACAAATCCAAATCCTTTCTTTTGCCTTATGTGAAAATGACATTTTTTTGATAATCTTTGTATCTGTTAATTTCTTCATTAATAGTGTCTCCCAAAATTGTGGCCTTTAATTTTTTACAGATATTTGTAAGCAATTGGCTACCAATGATTTCCTCCTTTCACTAGATCTACTGATAATCTTGCCTCATTTGTCACAAATGCTGATGACATGGTTTACTAATAACCTATTGCCTCTTTGATGCCTTGCTCTAATCTGTTTCCCAATGTTGTTGCATTCCTTCTTACACTTGAATAGTTGTACTTGAATAAACCTTTGATCATTCCTGTAATTCTTTTCAAATTTGATCCATAGCTCCATCTACAATTCATTTTGATGCAACCTACCATAAAATCTTTACTGCACTCTTTATTCCAACATCTCTTATAACAATGATTTTTCAAGCCACAAATATTACAAGGATGTATATCCCAACATCTATCATTTGTATGCCCTTTCCTGTTACAGTGTGAACATTGCATAATCTTTATGCTTTCAATTGATTCTCTTGAATCTTTATTTTTCTTTCCACTGCTTGCATCATATCCAAGACATGTAATTGGATTCCTTAATATGTGTTCATCCTTTCCTAGGCTTTTACCTTTGAAACCCATTCTTTCCATAATCTTCTAAGCAATATTGTCATTATAATAGCTAGAAGTTCTATCAATACAATTTTCATCTTCATCATTACACATATTTTTGCAAACAACTTCAGCAAAATCACATTTCTCAATTCCATAATCACTCAAATCATTTGTGTCACAAGATATATCACATACAAAAGGTTTCACATTCAAACATTATTTCTCTTGTTTTAGAGTAGACAATTCTTTCTTTAACATACTATTTTCCTCTTCTAGTTTCTTCACATTTTCTTCCAAAACTTTATTCTTTTTCTTAGCATCATCAAACAAATTTAACTTTTCTTCTATTTCTTTATTTTTCTCTCAAAGTTTGCATGTTTCCTTCACCTGCCAATTATGTACTTCTTCCACAAATTTTAACCTATTTTCCAGCTTTTCAATTTCCTTTATGTAGACACTAATTTCATTTAACAATTAAGAATTTTTTTCTCCCATTTCATTTCTTACTTTTTCCAATTCCTTTTGCAAAATATCTTTTTTCATAGAATAATCTTGCATTTTCTTTCTTCACCATCACTAATTCTTCTTCTAACTTATTTGTCTTCTCTTTTTGAACTCTACCAGCTTTTCCCATTGAAATCAACAGTTAACATACCTTATTTTTTCTTTTAGATAATTCTAAATGCCTTTTTACTTCTAGATTTTTAATTAAATCTTTAAACAACTTGAAACAAACCCTACATAAATATCAAACTTGATTCCATGTCATATTCTTTTTTTTTTAATGGTAATAGGAGAATTTCTCAAATTACCATATGTTTTATTCTTTCCTTTGTCCTTTCTTTCATGCTTTACAAACACTTTGGTTCCTTCATAATCTTCATGAAAATTCTTATTTTGACTGATACTAATTCTATTGTTTTTAATAATGTGCTTTCTTGCCAACTTTCCCTCTTTCCTTTTTCTCATAGCTAGTCAACACTTCCTGTGTGGTCTTTTTAAAAACAATTATATTTTCTATAACACAAATCAATCCTCCACAATTTAGTAGCACCAAAAAATCACTTCCTCTTTAATCAACAATTTTGTTCTTTTGGCTTTGATACCAATTTGATGAATGGGCAAAGGCATAGGAAAATGAAAAAAATTAAGCACAATGTGCTACAGAACTAAAAAAAAATATTGTATTCCATTCACCGTGATATCAAATGAATACATAATGCCCTTTTTATAGACAAGTGTATAATAATCTAGAGAAATCTAGCATTAGCCAACAAGACAAAACATCTACAAACTTCTGAAAAATACTATAGTCAATACAAACTTCTGGAAAATACTTTAGTCGACATAACCTAAACCTAATAATCTAGAAACATGTAATGATGGACAATTAATTCTAAGTAAAAATTAGCGTTTCTAACACTCCCCCCTAATTTCTACTATCTACATCATTGATATTTATTATTTTCAATGCTTCTCTCAAATATCAAATTGTTCTTATGTTAAATCCTTGGTGAAGATGTCTGCAAGTTACTCCTCTGATTTGCAATATTGTAGATTAATTTCTTTGTTACAAACTAGCTCTCTAATGAAGTGATACCTTGTGTCAATGTGCTTTGTCCTCTTGTGAAACACATAGTTTTTTGAAAGTGCAATAACTAACTTCTTATCAAAATAGATTGTAATAGTTCCATCTTGAGCTTGTATTGAGTCTTTCAAAATCCTTCACATCCATATTGCTTAACATGTTGTTATTGTTCCCGCTACATATTCTACTTCATCTGATGAAAGAGTTACTATAGGTTGCTTCTTTGATTCCCAGGTTACAACACCTGTCCCAAGATGAAATACATATCCAGATATGCTCCTTTTATCCTCAATATTCCCTAAAAATCACTATCTATTTATCCAACTAATTGAAAATCATCTGAAGTAGAATACAAATTTCCATGATTCATAGGTCCTGTAATATATCTCAAAATTCTTTTTCCTACCTACCAAAGTGAGATCTTAGGTGAGTCCATGAATCTAGAGATTAAACTCACCCCATACATAATATCTAGTCTAGTAATAGTGAGATACATCAAACTACAAACCAATCTTCTCAATATAGTTGAGTCAAAACCTTTCTTAGTATCTCTTCTGTTTAGTTTACTACCTACTAGCACAGGTGTAGAAATTGGACTGCATATTTATCAATTTAAATCATCAACATATAAACAAATAATCAAAATCTGACCTGGTTCATTGATCTTGGTATATAATGTAGGTTCATTAGTGCTTCTCATGAATCCATTCTCCATCATGTATGAATCTATTCTATCGTACTAGGCTCTTGGAGCTTGCTTCAATCCATAGAGTGCCTTCCTGAACTTATAATAGAGGATTCTAGAAATTGTTGGATTACCAAATAGGGTTAGGTTTTAAAAGACATTTATGTTTAGATAATTCTAGAAAAGTCTATTTGTCTTATGTCGGCCAATTTAGATGTTTTTGTAAACAATCAAAGACCTCTATAAAAGAGGCACAATGTAATGCTTTTTTATCGATCAAACAATGAAATGATTCTATAATTTCTACAAGTACATGTATTGTGTATTTTGTGTTTAATTATTTTTGTGGATCCAATCCATCCACCCCTATCACTTTTTTCATTTTTATGTATCTAAAAGGGAATATTATTCGAGTAATAATGGTTGAAAGAGCCAAATCAAGAACTGAGGTTGAGCAGATTCCTCGATGTTCTGGGGTGTAGAGGTCATAGTTGAGTTTTAACATAAACAGAGGGTTGCAGCAAATTGGAAGAGTTGTCTCGTCACATTACAAATCAGGCCTCCTTGAAAGAGCTACATTTAGAGGATGCAGAGAGGTTGAGGGAGATGCCAGTGAACATCGGCCAACTGAGCAAGCTGCAAGAGATGAGAATCGGAAGTAAGTTGTTGGAGAGCCTGCCAACATCTATTGGAGATTTGTCTTCCTTGACTCATCTTCAAATTAATAATTGTCCTAAACTGGGATGTCTACCGGAATCTTTGGGGCGTCTTAATCACTTAAAGGAGTTACATATAAAAAGTTCAGGAGTGAAAGACTTGCAACTCCCAAGACTGTTGTCTAGGTCTTGAATCTCTCAACCTGGAAGGAAATCACTGTCCAACAGAGATAGATGTTTGACAACTACACTGAAGACAATGGTATTGTGAGATTGTAAAATGGTGAGAAAGATAAGGAGTATTGATGGTCTTCTGAAAATTCAGATGCTGGTTATAAGTGGGTGCCCTGAGTTGGATCCGCTTCCCAGTTTTGCACAATTAGCTCGTCTCCAACACTTTGAAATTGCACTGCATTGGAGGTGCTGAATGTGCAAACGAGGGGGGTGGAGCACATGGAAAGATTGGAGGAAGTGGATCTTAGTGCAAATAGCAAAGCAGGTGTTAAAGGTTGCATTCAGAGCATGCGAGTAATTAATTATAGTTTATTGGTAAATAGAACTATAGCCATTTTCAATTTACTGCGTGTGTTGAATTGCCATTAAAGAATCGACAGAGATGGCCGGGGAGGGTAGGAATATGTATGCCAGTGGTCCCTGGTGCGGCCTCACTTCTTTACTCTGAGTTTTCCAACCAACTCTCGATCGTTGGATCCATCGATAACATCAACTTTTGGAAACCGCTCTCATGGGCACCCTCTGCCCGCTGCATTCTTCTATGATTTATTGTGAATTGTGAATCTCCAAATGTTTCATTACTTGATTTATATTACGATGGATCACAGATCTTGCATCATCCAATGCAGCTGGAGGAGGGCAAATGGGTATTTACAACTGTCATCGTACAACATTACAAAATCTACAATAATAATTTTCTATCTCACACACAATCAAAGGTAGAAATAACTCTACACTGTCCTTCTATTGCACAAGTGGGGAGAGGAGTGGTTTTGACAGGAGAAGAGGAGAGACTTGTGGAGGCTTCCACACGGTTGTGCATGTTTCTCTCATATTATTAATATATACAGAGAGGAGTGGTTGTGACAGGAGAAGAGGAGAGACTTGTGTAGGCTTCCACACGGTTGTGCATGTTTCTCTCATATTATTAATATATACATACATTATTCTTGTCGAGGAACGTGAAAGTGTTACGTAATGGTGATATTTATTGCAAATTTCATCTATATAAATTCATATAGTGATATTCATTTCTTTACATGATATTTATTATTATTCATCTTGTTGTCGAGACTATAATTTTCGCTGTGTTTCTTTTTATTAGTTGGATTCTTGGAAATAGCACTAAATTATTATTATTTTTTCTCTATTTATAGTTGTTTAATAATGTTGTATTTTTAGAAATTGTGTTATATCTATTGACTGAAACTATTTTGTGTGGGAGTCTTTTCTCTTAATTCATAAAGAATTGCATAAAAAATAATAAGGTTACAGTTGACATTTTCTAGCTAGACAATGCCCATGTCATGCACAATATGGGATTTTCATTTTATCCACTTGTTAGTTTATAGCTCTAATCTATATAATGCTTAGAGAAACAATGAATTTTTTTTTGCATGTGTTGATTTGCTAGTAGAATGAATAAGATGGTGCATCAATTGGTGTGCATGCTTCTTGAAATTGTAGAAGAAACTTTAAATGATCACTATTAAATAGTCTTGTTTATATAGAAACTTCACATTGCTTTTCTTAAAAATGTCTGTGTAAGTTGAAATAAGTTTTTTTTTTAATTTTTCACAAATTGCCTCTTCTCTTGATCTCATTCCTCCAATTCTAATGACACCCTCTATTCAAGAAGTGAGTTGCGTATTTCTAGAGCTAGTTTCTGCTTAGTTCTGAAGAATGGTACTTTATTCTATTATAAGGTAAATCATCTTACATATTCTTTGTTTTCATAAAGCCCAGTGCAAGCCAAACATTATCTATAGTTTACTTTATAGAAATTCTCAAAGCCATAATTTATTCTATAAACTTTTTGAAGAATTCATAAAGGTTTAGACTTAGATTTGAATTTATAATCTAATGGTAAATTTTCTCTCATTCATATTTTTCCTTAATAGTTAAGAGCTAATGGTGCTTGAATTTTAGAGTAGTTTATTAAAAAAATTTGTATTAACAAAACAAAATACCACATCTGCATAAGAAAAATGTAGCTTCTTATTTGATTTGGATGGTGATTATGTGTTCTTTATAATTTTGTTGTGCTTCTTCTTATACCGAATCAAAACTTTTATGTTTCTTGTTCTACAGTCAACCCTCTATAATAGGACCAAGGTTTATTGATCCTCCAAGTATTGGTAATACGCTCTAGACAATCAACATTTAACAATAACTATTTAAATGATTTTTTGTATTCTTCCTATTATTATTCCTCTATGTTGCTCCTTTAATAATTATTATCTCTATGGAATGATAGTCTAGAATGATAATCAAACATGTAAGATAAAATGCAAAAATAACTATTCATTATTATTATAAAAAAATATTATATCTTCTTGAGCATAGAATCTATATAGATGCAACTAGAAGCACAGTCCAAAGAATCTGCTGAACTAAGTGAAGAGCCCAAGAACATTGGTGTTGTAGCTATGACAATAGTGAAGCAAGCTAATGCAATTGATAAAGAAGGAAAACTAGAGGTGCATTCTGATTACATTAGAACTAATCATTCTATTTTTTCAATTTGATATATAAGAAATGCATACGGTTTTCAATAATTTTATATTTAAATAACATATAGGGAAATTTCATTATGCTGATGAACCTTGATATTTTTGTAATTTAAGTTTATTTGGGATTTTGTATATTGCAACCCATAACTTCTATCTTGATGTACAATAGAATCAAGATATGCATATCTAGTTTTTATTTTCTTGGATTGATTGTAATGGTTTCTATTTTGTATAATGTTTTATATTATGCAGCTATAGTGCCTGCCCCTAGTTCGCATTTTTGTTATTTTTGTCGAACTCTTTTAGGCTAATTTTATGTTTAATGATTAGTAGTATTGTTTGGTGATTATCAGATATTGTCTTAGATTCAGTTCATTTTTACTCTATATTTCATATATGCATGATGATTATACAATGTTTTCAGATATTGATGGTTTATTATCACATTTATTTTCTTATGGATACTTATCCCATACTTGCATGTGTATGGTGTGCGTGTTTATTTTCTTTATGTATGGCATTTCTGATGTGGTTAAGGAAGGGAGTCATAGTCACCTGCTAGTCGAGATCTACACGATGCACCACTTCTTGCCATTGCCTGTTTAGCTTAGAATATTGTGGTTGTACATGCATGGATTTTATGTAGCTTGCAGGTACCGGGTATCGACTTCCCTGAATTGCCAGGATGAGCGTACCCTACCGCATTATCTCAATGGTAAGAGAGGGGAGATAAACTCTTAAGTCCAAATCCTAAACCCTTCAGCCATTTGTCCTAGTTGATAATTAGGACAAGTATCTAAGTTAAGTACCCTCCGAATGCATCAAATGATGTAATTTCGTGATTATAAGCCTTTGTTGATTTAGTATGTGTTTTGCTATGTTGGGTTTTCGTATGTTGTCTTCATGAGTTCTTGGCATATTTTCTATTAATTAAGTTTAATTAAAAAGATTAATTAATGATTTAATTTAATAGAAAATTAATATGATATTTTTAATATTTAATTAATTAAGAAATTAATTAAATAAAAAGAATTGAATTTGGAGATAAAAGTTTAAGGAGAAATTTAGAACGTGATAATATTTATGTACTTTAATAATAATATATTTACAGTTCATTTTTAAGGAAATGCTAAATAGTATTGTTATTTACGTTAATTAAATATTTATTAATTAAGTTTCTAAAATAAATTAAAAGTTGAAAGATATTAAATTATTAAAGTTTCTAGATCGCATGATGCGAGCATGAGTTGAAAATAAAAGAAATTATTTAAAAGAAAAATAATAATAATGTTATTTTAGTTTCATAAAGTGCACATGGGTTTAAAAGTAATAAAGATTAAAATAGAAGTCAAGTGGAATATTAAATAAAGTTATTTAATAATTCAACTTAATGTGCATGAAAAGATTAATACAAGTTAATTTTAGAGTTAACTCAGTTGAGCAAGAGTTCTCTTGGGTGAATGCACAATTAGTGCCCTGATTTGAGGAGAAAACTCCTTATCACAACATTGGGGGTTCATTTTTGAGGGACAATGAATTTTGGAGACATGAATTTTGGGAAAAAAAGTTTGGATGCGAATTTTGGAGAGGAATTTGGATGTGAATTTTAGAAGTGAATCTTCTCACAATTCTCAGTTGGTTATGTGCTAACATCAGGTTCAGGTAGGGTCTTGCATTTGACAACTAAATGATTCATAAAATTCAATATGTTCTGTGTACTTCGTGCTTGTAAGGAAATTGTTTTCTCAAATCTTGTTGCATGAATCTTGCCACCCTTCATTCTAGATCTGTTGCTATTCAATTTCATATATAAATCTAGATTGGAAACCTATTTAAAAAACCTCGTTCAACAACTGGAAGAAATTAGAATTTTTTCGGGAAGGGGTTTGAAATAAAAATGAAGATTTTAGATTGAAAAATTCAAATGGTTAATAGATTTTCTCTATCAAATTATAGTTGTAATGTTATAAAAAAAAAATTAATAAAAAATTAGAATTAATTAAAATAAAATTAAAAAAATGAGTTTATTTTATTATTACTATTGAGAATTTAAAATAAAATAAAATAAGCATTATTTATGTATTTAAAATATTATTATAGAAATTGAAAATAAAATTAAATACACATTTGTTTTATTGAGAAGAATTTGTTTTCTATAATAAATAAAATTTAAAATAATAAAATTCTATTATATATATCCTTTGGGAAGGATGGTTTCAATGTTTCAATTTAAAAATAATAATAATATAATAATTATATAACTCATTAACTTGGGAAAACGTTTTAAAAAGTTTTTAAAGTAATAAAAAAATGAAAAAAAAACTAAGATTTAATATTAATTAGTGGGGAATTACCCGTGCCCCACCTGCCCTTATTTTATTGGCGGTACGCTGCCTGCGAAATCGCAGTGCACAGTACCAAGAGAATGAAATGGCCACACGACAAAATTAATAAACTGGCAGCCTGCAATTTCATTAAATTGCAATTGTTTTGCAAATGTGCTTTTCACGTTTTTGGAATGTTTTAAGTTATTCTAAACTTTCATTAAAAGATATGTTTAAAGTTTTTTTTTAAAATTTATAAGCTTACGTATTATTAATGGTATAAAAAGTTAAATGATATAAAGTTATTATAATTAGATAAATTTTTAATTAAGATGATTTATAAATAAATTTTTTATTATTTAATAATTTTTAATAGATTTTAATATTAAATATATTATTAATTAATAATACTTTATTAACAAGTTTTATAATGTAAACTTATTATTATTTAATAATATTTAATTGATAGTTTTTATTATTATTTGTCAATATAAATATTAATGCATTTTAATATAATTTTTGTAATTATTAATTTATTAATAGTTTTTGGTTAAATATTAATAAATTGATAAAGATATTAATACAAGTATTGAGATCAATAATTATTAATTAATTTAATTAAAAGTAGTTTAATTAAAGTTAATTAATAATAGATATTATTTGATAAAATTGTAGAATTATATTATTGATTTAAAACATGATGGGAGGGTAATTCTAGTTTCATTCGAACAAGTGAATGAGTCAACCTGTAGGGTAATTTAGAAATCTTTTGAACTTGAATCATACCTTGAAACGAAAACTGAAAGTCTAATGTTTAACTCAACTGCATGTTTTCAAATCCAAACTATTAGACTATTATGTTTTCTATTTATTGTCTATGCTTTGGGGTGTTTCGGGGTTGATTAGATGTTGACTAGTTATAGGTTGTTACTAGAGGCTCGAGGGTTATGCAATTGTGATGATATGATGATTTGATCTCGATCTTTTTACCCAACCATGGTAATGCGATGGCATGGTCTATGATGTGTATGGATTATTGACTGTTATTGCTTTCTAGTTTCCTTGTGTGAAGCAAAGGTGTATGTTTATGTGATACCTGACTTAACCATTTTTGAGTCATCGATCAGTTATACTTGGATTACCTTCTAGTCGCTTTGGGAGGACTGAAGTGTATGATTTGTTCTTGATGATGTCATTGTGTGACATGTTTTGACATGACCATTTTGGAGCCTTCGATCAGTATTATGATCTATTATTGGGATACATTTTGGTTGCTCATTGGAGAACCATTGGATATTGTGATTTATCATTGATGCCTTCAGATGTTGATAGAGATTTGTTGTGATCATTATGATTATTATTTGATGCTTTTTAGTTGCTCGTGGAGAACTGATGTGATTATTATGATTATCTTTATGATGCTTTCCAGTCACTTGTATAGGGCTGAGGTGATTTTGTGATTTCATGTGCCTAGGGTAAGTTATCTATGTGTAGTGTCGAGAAGTGGCTTGCAATGGGGGCTGGGGCCCTAAGTGGCTGCCAGGGTAACTCATTGTAAGTTTTTTAAATAAGTGATAACATTTACACTAAATGAGAGTAAAATGAACCTAACAAGATTAATTGTATGTTCTCTCCCATGCCTTGAGTTCTAGTACAGACTAGGATGGGGTAGAGAGAACGCTTGGTTATGACCTTGCATGCCATAGTATGCCTCATCAATATGAGAGGATACTAGCGGCCGTAGGGATCACTAGGGACCTGAGATTCCTAAGGGATTGCTCGAGTAACTTCTACGTGACTTTTGCGATGACACTTTCCCACTTGCATAGTAGATTCCCTACATGTCTTTGTGGTGCCTCTGGGTCTATATGTTGATCTATGTGTTGGAACCTTTGAGTTAGTATACTTCTAAGATTTCCTAGACTTAGAGAGTATTTGTGATTATGTGATTTGATATCCTATATGAGACTTGAGACTATCTCCTCAGCACGGTGGGAGTGGACCATTTAGGCTCCACGAGGTCGGGTGGTAGTGCTTTTTCACTTTTACCATTTGAGATTCGTCCATTGCTACCGTGGCTGAAGTTTCTTGGGATGCTTGTTTATCATGTTTAGGTGATGTGTTCTACTTTGGAGGATCATCTTATGTTTTATTCTTGCGTGTTAGAATTCTTTATTCGTATGTGGTAGCATGTTAGATTTCTTTATGCATATAATTTAGTATGTTTTAGGAGTGATGTCTCTATTACTATACTACTGATGAACTCTTCGGTGACTTGGGATGTTACGCGTGGGGGATGGCTAGGGCTCACGATGGTATAATGATGCTATTGATGGTTGGGAGGAACCACACACTTAGATTAGTTGTATTTCATGATTGGATGTTTATATCTTTTATGATGGATGGATGTATCATGTATGGTATATGGTTTCATTTATTTTACTGTACTTAGTATCATGGATTCTTGGAGGATGATGCATCTTTATTTCTACTAATTTATATTCTTTTAAGCCTTTCATACCCTGTGATATGTACAGTGGATGATTGAGCATTCTGAATTAATTTTCCAAGAGCATTCAGAACAAATGTATATTAAATGGACATTGGACTTTCTTATTATTCTTTCACGTGGATGTGGTAGTTGTTAGACTTAGAATTAATTAAATTTAAATGTGACTCAACATCTTGGGATCCTTAAGGAATGTAACCTGTTAGGTATGTTTGTTGATGATTACATGTTACTGCTTCCGCTACTATGTGTTTGATGTGTACATTATACTTTCTTGTTTAATTTTTTTTTTTTTTTTTGGCAAACTTAGTAAAACTTTAGGTTAATTCTTTTGGATCCCTTGGCGGGGTGTTACATCTGGTATCAGAGCCCGAGTTTCTACATTGGGAGCTCTGGGTTTATTAGAACACCACTAGTGTTAACTAGTTGAACAAGAATGAAGACTTTAAACTATCATGTGTATCTCTTTCAAACTGAAAATTTGAACTAGTCAAACTAAAATAGAACTTAAACTGTTAGTGGTATATTTTTTTTTATACTTCAACACTTAAACTTCAAAACTGAAATTATACGTAAACCTAAACATAGGTAAAACTGAAAACTAAACTTATTGTTTTCAAAACATGTATCTTCTATCTAAATTTTAAGTAAGTATGCCTTTTATTATCCTTGTGAGCATTATGTTGATCCTTTTTTTAGAGTGTTTAGGGGATCTATTTCAATACTTGTTAAAAGGATGAATGTTGGATCAATATGGTTTTCGGTTTACTACTAAACCATAATCATATTGCTCTAACTGTGTTGTAGTGTTCTCAGTGGAGTCATATCCTCCTACAAAGGGAAAGGGTCCAATGGGACCCGCACAGTGAGTCCTTAGCTTTACTTTTCTTGTAGGCTTCTAGGAGTAAGCCTAAGTCTAGGGGGGTTGGATGTAGTGCCTGCCCCTAGTTCGCATTTCTGTTATTTTTGTCAAACTCTTTTAGGCTAATTTTATGTTTAATGATTAGTAGTATTGTTTGGTGATTATCAGATATTGTCTTAGATTCAGTTGATTTTTACTCTATATTTCATATATACATGATGATTATACAATGTTTTCAAATATTGATGGTTTATTATCACATGTGTTTTCTTATGGATACTTACCCCATACTTGCATGTGTATGGTGTGCGTGTTTATTATCTTTATGTATGGCATTTCTGATGTGGTTAAGGAAGGGAGTCATAGTCACCTGCTAGTCGAGATCTACACGATGCACCACTTCTTGCCATTTCCTGTTTAGCTTAGAATATTGTGGTTGTACATGCATGGATTTTATGTAGGTTGATAGTACTGGGTATCGACATCCCTGAATTGCTAGGATGAGTGTACCCTATCGCATTATCTCAATGGTAAGAGAGGGGAGATAAACTCTTAAGTCCAAATCCTAAACCCTTTGGCCATTTGTCCTAATTGATAATTAGGACAAGTATCTAAGTTAAGTACCCTCTGAATGCATCAAATGATGTAATTTCGTGATTATAAGCCTTTGTTGATTTAGTATGTGTTTTGCTATGTTGGGTTTTCGTATGTTGTCTTCATGAGTTCTTGGTGTATTTTCTATTAATTAAGTTTAATTAAAAAGATTAATTAATGATTTAATTTAATAGAAAATTAATATGATATTTTTAATATTTAATTAATTAAGAAATTAATTAAATAAAAAGAATTGAATTTGGAGATAAAAGTTTAAGGACAAATTTAGAACGTGATAATATTTATGTACTTTAATAATAATATATTTAGAGTTCATTTTTAAATAAATGCTAAATAGTATTGTTATTTAAGTTAATTAAATATTTATTAATTAAGTTTCTAAAATAAATTAAAAGGTGACAGATATTAAATTATTAAAGTTTCTAGATCGCATGATGCGAGCATGAGTTGAAAATAAAAGAAATTATTTAAAAGAAAAATAATAATAATGTTATTATAGTTTCATAAAGTGCACATGGGTTTAAAAGTAATAAAGATTAAAATAGAAGTCAAGTGGAATATTAAATAAAGTTATTTAATAATTCAACTTAATGTGCATGAAAAGATTAATACAAGTTAATTTTAGAGTTAACTCAGTTGAGCAAGAGTTCTCTCAGGTGAACGCACAATTAATGCCCTGATTTGAGGAGAAAACTCCTTATCACAACATTGGGGGTTCATTTGTGAGGGATTGTGAATTTTGGAGACATGAATTTTGGGAAAAAAAGTTTGGATGCAAATTTTGGAGAGGAATTTGGATGTGAATTTTAGAAGCGAATCTTCTCACAATTCTCGGTTGGTTATGTGTTAGCATCAGGTTCAGGTAGGGTCTTGCATTTGACAACTAAATGATTCATAAAATTCAATATGTTCTGTCTACTTCGTGCTTGTAAGGAAATTGTTTTCTCAAATCTTGTTGCATGAATCTTGCCACCCTTCGTTCTAGATCTGTTGCTATTAAATTTCATATATAAATCTAGATTGGAAACCTATTTAAAAAACCTCATTTAACAACTGGAAGAAATTATAATTTGTTTCGGGAAGGGGTTTGAAATAAAAATGAAGATTTTAGATTGAAAAATTCAAATGGTTAATAGATTTTCTCTATCAGATTATAGTTGTAATGTTATAAAAAAAATTTAAAAAAAAAATTAAAAAAAAATTAGAATTAATTAAAATAAAATTTTAAAAATGAGTTTATTTTATTATTACTATTGAGAATTTAAAATAAAATAAAATAAGCACTATTTATGTATTTAAAATATTATTATAGAAATTGAAAATAAAATTAAATACACATTTTTTTTATTGAGAAGAATTTGTTTTCTATAATAAATAAAATTTAAAATAATAAAATTCTATTATATATATCCTTTGGGAAGGGTGGTTTCAATGTTTCAATTTAAAAAAAAAAAATAATAATTATATAACTCATTAACTTGGGAAAACATTTTAAAAGGTTTTTAAATTAATAAAAAAATGAAAAAAAAAACCAAGATTTAATATTAATTAGTGGGGAATTACCCATGCCCCACTTGCCCTTTTTTTATTGGCGGTACACTGCCTGCGAAATCGCAGTGCGCAATACCAAGAGAATGAAATGGCCACACGACAAAATTAATAAACCGGCGGCTTGCAATTTCATTAAATTGCAATTGTTTTGCAAATGTGCTTTTCACGTTTTTGGAATGTTTTAAGTTATTCTAAACTTTCATTAAAAGATATGTTTAAAGTTTCTTTTTTTAAATTTATAAGGTTACGTATTATTAATGGTATAAAAAGTTAAATGATATAAAGTTATTATAATTAGATAAATTTTTAATTAAGATGATTTATAAATAAATTTATTATTATTTAATAATTTTTAATAGATTTTAATATTAAATATATTATTAATTAATAATACTTTATTAACAAGTTTTATAATGTAAACTTATTATTATTTAATAATATTTAATTGATAGTTTTTATTATTATTTGTCAATATAAATATTAATGCATTTTAATATAGTTTTTGTAATTATTAATTTATTAATAGTTTTTGGTTAAATATTAATAAATTGATAAAGATATTAATACAAGTATTGAGATCAATAATTATTAATTAATTTAATTAAAAGTAGTTTAATTAAAGTTAATTAATAATAGATATTATTTGATAAAATTGTAGAATTATATTATTGATTTAAAACATGATGGGAGGGTAATTCTAGTTTCATTCGAACAAGTGAATGAGTCAACCTGTAGGGTAATTTAGAAATCTTTTGAACTTGAATCATACCTTGAAACAAAAACTGAAAGTCTAATGTTTAACTGAACTGCATGTTTTCAAATCCAAACTGTTAGACTATTATGTTTTCTATTTATTGTCTATGCTTTGGGGTGTTTCGGGGTTGATTAGATGTTGACCAGTTATAGGTTGTTACCAGAGGCTCGGAGGTTATGCAATTGTGATGATATGATGATTTGATCTCGATCTTTTTACCCAACCATGGTAATGCGATGGCATGCTCTATGATGTGTATGGATTATTGATTGTTATTGCTTTCTAGTTTCCTTGTGTGAAGCAGAGGTGTATGTTTATGTGATACCTGACTTAACCATTTTTGAGTCATCGATCAGTTATACTTGGATTACCTTCTAGTCGCTTTGGGAGGACTGAAGTGTATGATTTGTTATTGATGATGTCATTGTGTGACATGTTTTGACTTGACCATTTTGGAGTCTTCGATCAGTATTATGATCTATTATTGGGATACATTTTGGTTGCTCATTGGAGAACCATTGGATATTGTGATTTATCATTGATGCCTTCAGATGCTAATAGAGATTTGTTGTGATAATTATGATTATTATTTGATGCTTTTCAATTGCTCATGGAGAACTAATGTGATTATTATGATTATCTTTATGATGCTTTCCAGTCGCTTGTATAGGGCTGAGGTGATTTTGTGATTTGTGATTTCATGTGCCTAGGGGAGGTTATCTATGTGTAGTGTCGAGAAGTGGCTTGCAATGGGGGCCGGGGTCCTAAGTGGCTGCCAGGGTAACTCATTGTAAGTTGTTTTAATAAGTCATAACATTTACATTAAGTGAGAGTAAAATGAACCTAACAAGATTAATTGTATGTTCTCTCCCATGCCTTGAGTGCTAGTACAGACTAGGATGGGGTAGAGAGAATGCTTGGTTACGACCTTGCATTTCGTAGTATGCCTCGTCAATATGAGAGGATACTAGTGGCTGCAGGGATCACTAGGGACTCGGGATTCCTAAGGGATTGCTCGGGTAACTTCTACGTGACTTTTGCGATGACACTTTCCCGCTTGCATAGTAGATTCCCTACATGTCTTTGTGGTGCCTCTGGGTCTATATGTTGATCTATGTGTTGGAACCTTTGAGTTAGTATACTACTAAGATTTCCTAGACTTAGAGAGTATTTTTGATTATGTGATTTGATATCCTATATGAGACTTGAGACTATCTCCTTAGCGCGGTGGGAATGGACCATTTAGGCTCCACGAGGTCAGGTGGTAGTGCTTTTTCACTCTTACCATTTGAGATTCGTCCATTGCTACCGTGGTTGGAGCTTCTTGGGATGCTTGTTCATCATGTTTAGGTGATGTGTTCTACTTTGGAGGATCATCTTATGCTTTATTCTTGCATGTTAGAATTCTTTATGCGTATGTGGTAGCATGTTAGATTTCTTTATGCATATAATGTAGTATGTTTTAGGAGTGATGTCCCTATTACTATACTGCCGATGAACTCTTGGGTGACTTGGGATGTTACGCATGGGGGATGGCTAGGGCCCATGATGGTCTAATGATGCTATTGACAATTGGGAGGAACCACACACTTAGATTAGTTGTATTTCATGATTGGATGTTTATATCTTTTATGATGGATGGATGTATCGTGTATGGTATATGGTTTCATTTATTTTACTGTACTTAGTATCATGGATTCTTGGAGGATGATGCAACCTTATTTCTACTTATGTATATTCTTTTAATCCTTTCATACCCTGTGATATGTACAGTGAATGATTGAGCATTCTGAATTAATTTGCCAAGAGGCTTTCGGAACAAATGTATATTAAGTGGACATTGGACTTTCTTATTATTCTTTCACGTGGATGTGGTAGTTGTTAGACTTAGAATTAATTAAATTTAAATGTGACTCAACGTCTTGGGATCCTTAAGGAATGTAACCTGTTAGGTATGTTTGTTGATTATTACATGTTACTGCTTCCGCTACTATGTGTTTGATGTGTACATTATACTTTCTTGTTTTAAAAAAAAAAATGTTTGGCAAACTTAGTAAAACTTTAGGTTAATTCTTTTGGATCCCTTGGCGGGGCATTACAGCAACATTAATCATGAAATATTAGGTGCTAAAAATCATTGTCTTGGATATAATTTGTGCCATTATTTATCAGTTCTAATTTGCTAGTAAAAAGTTGACTCATTTTTTTTTTCAAAGTTCTCTTGGGTTGATACAATATCAATCACTTCTCTTTTATGTTTACTTTTGTTCTTGGTGTTTCTTGTTTTCCAACAAGCCTCTTTGAATTTACCATATTAGGATATCTTTGAATTTGATTATTGTAGGTTAGTGAATTTCCTCAATTTTCTAGGGAGCAAGTGAAGATAACAAAGTTTGTAGATCCCAATTCTAAAAGAAGCCCAAATGGCTTAGGAAAAAACAAGGATGCATTACTTGACCACATAAGTAAAAAATGAAAGCTCAACATACTTGACAAATCAAGGAATGCCTACGGATAATTCAAAGAGTAGAAAGGTTTATTGGAGGAGTTAAATGCATATAACAAAAGTTGTGATAAGTACTTTGATAAACTTTCATTTCTTTAGAAGGTTGAACTATGAGATATTGACTAGAGAGAGGTTTGTTTGACTCAATAGGCCAAGAGGCCGATTGATTCTCAATGAGATTAGCACTTGAAGCTTAATGAAGACGTGTGCTTGAGTCTTGCCAATCCTGACAACAGTTAGAGGAAAACTTTGGGGTTTCAAAAAGTTGAAAAAGAGAAGAAACTTTTCTTCACTGTGATATTTAATTGTGCATTTTTGAAACAATAAAATGTGTTAAACAAGAAATCTAATTTGATTATTCATTATACCATGTTTATGTGAAACAAAGATTCATGGTTTTGAGATTTCTTCTTTGCCTGCAATTGCTTGAGCCATATTTTGAAGAATTGAGTTTATATTGTCCAAATTTGTCCAAGTAATCATCATTGATCTTTTCCAAATTTCTAGCATTATTCACAAATCTTTGCAACACATGATATTTCTTTTATCATTTTATACTTTGGTAAATTGACATATTATGCTTTTCTAGTACAATAATTCTTTAACAATTGTAATGCATACATTTTGTAGATTCATGAGTGCTGGCAGCAACACAATATATGTATTTAAGCTTCTATGGAATTTTGTAGCCTAGACTAAGCTTCATTCTTGTTGATAAATATCCTTCTAGTATACAATAAATATGTGTTAATTTGGTTGGCATAAAAATTTAAATATTCTCTTGCCATCTTTTAGTATTATGTGGGCACTTATGTTTAATCTAGCTGCCAGAAAAATTTAAATCTCTTCTTTTTCATTCTTTTCTTGCTTATTCTTTTCAATCTCTTTTACCTCATTCCTTTTCCATCTTATTTTGTGACTCCTCTTCATAAATTCTTCTTCATCTATTTAGTGTTCTTCTTCTTCCACTTCTTATTCCCTTTCCCCTCCTTTTTGATCTTACTATTTGTTGCCTCCTACTTCTATGTCTTATCCTTCCACTTTTTCTCTTTTCTTTGTCTTCACCTCCTCCTTTCCCCTCTTTTCTTTTTCCTTCTCCTATTTTTTTCATTTTTACTCTTTCTTCATGTCATCCACTTTAACATTAAACTACATAATAAGTTCAATTTTATCAAATATTTTTAAATTTAAATCTTAATAATATTTTGTGGTCAATATGATAAAACTTGCTTCTTTTATGATAGGATGGTGAATGATATTTGTCCAAAAATGATATATTTCATATTTCTTTAATTTTATATTTATTAATACAAATATATGTATATATATAATAGGAGCTCTATATAGCTAGAGTCACATCTTATATAAAAATGAATAAGTATAATAAATCAAGTTGTAAGTGATTTAAAATAATGATAGCTAAACACACTGAAAGAGGAGCAACTCTAATATTAGGAGTCAATGGCACACAAATCAATGCATATTTTTTTGTAATATTACTAGTATCATTTAATTTTTCATAATATTTTTCAACATTATGTACATTTTTCTTCTCAAGTGTGTCAAGATTATCTAGAGCTCTATAATATCTTTAAGATAGAGTTCTTAATTCCTTTGATCTATGGCTATTAAAGATATTTCTTTCTTTTTTACTCTTTATTTAAAGTAAAATGGATATTTGGTTATATTTTAATTTCAACTATAAAAAAAGTGAATTAAATGTCAAGCTAATCTCAAATAAAAATCATAGTTTAAAATGAGTAAATGGATTAATTATAAATCCATGGTTTGCTTTTCCTTACTAGAAAAATAAATTTATTTGGCTTACATATTAAACTAAATATTCATTTATTTTATTTTGTTGAATTTGAAGATCTCTAATATAATTATGCAACTAATCTTATCAACTTCCCTCAACAAGGGCATGAAAATAAACTCAAAGTATCACATTTGTAAACACTACAAAGTAGCATGCAAAATCCAATTACTTTTTCTGTACCTCTAAAGTCCATTTGAATCCAACCAAGACCAAGAATCTTTTATGGTTAGTTGAGAAAATATTATTGAATAGTGTTCCTTGTGTCTTGAAGGTTTTACCTGTTCAAATGACATCACAAAATCAATGAAGAATTTTCTCCTTTCTATTTAAAGATGATTCCTAACCACTTTTTGCTCAGTTGATATCTTCTTTATTTGCTAATGCATGGGCTAGTTAACACTCTCAACTTCTCCCTTTTATTTATACACAAATAAATATTTATGTTTATTAGTTGGATCTATATGATGACCTAAAAATAAGGATTGAGAATACCAATTCTCCTAGGTAGGTAATTGAAAATCATACCCTTCTTGAGTTGGGGATTTTGATAAATAAGAAGCACAAAATTAATTTTTTTGATGATATCTTAATGTAATTGATAAAAACTTTTATAGATCTTGTAAAACTTAAAGATATTAAGATTATAGTCTTCTAGTCCTTTCTTATCAAGTGGCTAACCCAAAAATTTGTGTCAATTTATGCACCTTTTTATATGATATTTTATATGATATTTTGAACTAGGTTTGAGGTCTTTGTAAAACTTAGGTTCTTTTATTGGATACTTTATGTGGTTTGAGGTCCTTGTAAAACTTGATTTTGATTCTATTGTTTCAGTAGGTTTTAGGTCCTTGTAAAACCTAGTAGACTTAAATGTTTTATCTTTTTTTTTTTTCTTGTTAAAGGGTTTGGGACCCCTTCAAAACCTACTTTTACCATAATCTAAAACAAAAGTTTTGAAGGTCACTTGTATAATGATTTTTATTCTATTAAGTAGTGTAATCTAAAATGACAACACTATAAAATCTTAGTTCATCTTTGAAAATATCTATAAACAAAAACAACATAAAAAAAAAAAGGAAAACTTTAAAGAGATTTTGATTTAAAATTGAATTTAATTTGCAAAGTTTTTTTTTTTTTTTTTTTGGATTCTATTGCTTATTTTAAGAAGCACATTGTGCGATCTTGTCAATATAAATGTTAAAGTTAAAACATCAAGACAACCATTTAGGATACTTTGATTTCAAATTGAATTTGATTTTGAAAGTTTTTTTTTTTTTTTTCTTTTTTTTGGGATTTTATCGTTTATTTTTAGACACTTTAATGATCTTATCAATTAAAGGGTTGATGTTTTAAAAAGACACAACTAAAACTAGAAACAAATTTTTGTCGTCAAGTTTGATTATGCAAAAGATTCTTAAGAACATTAATATTATGTAAAATATTTTTAAGAATATTAATTGTGTGGATCTCAATTATTGTATTAGATATAAGAAAAATAGAACAATATTACTAATTTTTATTTTTCATTTTAATTTTATGATACATACCATTGAATAAATAAAATATAATAGCTAAAAAGTTATAAAAAATTGTAAATAAAATAATAATTACATTGTATGCAACATTAATTAAGAAAAATACTCTCTTTATAAATCAGCTATTGCTTTTATACAAGCAAATTTTTTTATAAAAACAAAATAAAAAATAAAAATCTAAAGTCAAATATATAGTTTGTGGATCTGAACAAGTGCTTCCTATGATTTATAAAAATGAGAAGATGATAAAAGAAAACAAAGAAAAAATTCTTTAAAAAATCCACCTAGCTTTCAAGCTAATATGGTTTATAATTCTTAAAAAAAAAGATTTGAAAGACATTCCAATTGAAATGTCACTTCTACATGGAGATTCCTTAGATTTGGCTCCAAGAGATCTATAATTTGTTCATTATGAGTCAAATAGACATACAACACAAGTTTTTATTCAATAGAAAACAACTATATATTCTTATCAGAAAACCCATGAGAAAAGTCATTTACTTTTTTTTGTTTGAATGATAAGCCCACCTCTAAGAAAGAATAGTGAAACTGATAGAAAAGTTGCATATCAAAGTTCTTTCTCTCTTCCTAAACTAGGAAAACAAAGACCAGCAAAGAATGCAACTAATGATCTACTTCTATCAATTAGTTCTAGCACCAA
The DNA here is from genome assembly GCA_028749045.1 of Cupressus sempervirens. Lineage (NCBI taxonomy): Eukaryota > Viridiplantae > Streptophyta > Pinopsida > Cupressales > Cupressaceae > Cupressus > Cupressus sempervirens. The sequence goes on along the minus strand of CM053791.1, from coordinate 631,742,028 downwards.
TACAAAGTCTGAATTTCCTCTTTAATTTAGGCAAAAAGTTGTTCAAATACATGAGTGAGACCCCGGTCTTTGTTTGTGAATTTGTCTCCATTTGAATTGCATGTTGGCCCTCACATGCTCTATGTGAAAAAGATAAGCATACACTAAAATTCCTACTTCACAATTTCATTCATTCGGTGCACAGCTAGGCACCTGATTTATCTAGGCATTCCAAAGCTCTAAATAAGATTCACAATCAATTATAGTATACATTAACTCAGGATAAATACAACATGAGGCTTCAAATTCTTGTGTTGGATAACTTTCTATTGAAATTCCTGAAACAAAGGATCCAATATGATCCAATATTTTACTCTGCATTTTTTGATGATTTATTTCTCCTGGCAAGTGCCAAAGCTATTTCCCCTCTGACATTTAGCAGATGACAATCATATCCTTGTTGAATTAGAATTGTACTAGCATCTGCATGCCCTTCTCTTGTAGCAAGCACTAGAGGAGTGTAGTCGTCCTCATTGAAGACATTGATTGCAAAACCCTTCTTCAATAGTCACCCTAGTGCATCAATATTACCCCTTTGAGCTACATAATAAAGGGCTTTAAGTTCATCTTCCTTCAATACATTTGCCAAAACTGCATCTAGGAGAACTCCTTCTAAATGGTCTTTTCTTCCACTTGAGATAGGATAAGAACCGTTTCATCCTTCTTATTCCTCAACTTTACCTCAGCTACTGCAAATATAAGAACTTGCCTTAGTATGTCCCTCTTTTGCAACAACCATGGCTATAGAATACCCATATATATCACATTCATGCAGATTTTGTAAGAAAAATGAAAATACTATTAATGTGGTTTCTTCTTATGCATCACAGATAAATAAGATTAACTAACTTGCATGCATACATGTAGAATGTAGTTTAGCACAGATAGACACATTAATTGTTTTAAGGTTTCCACCTGTTCATGATCCTAGATAGGTGGATTATTAATATTTTTTACAATTTTAAGTTAAAAATAAAAAAGACTACTAGTAAAAGTAGCCACCACCAATCATAAAATAGGAATAAATATATTAAAATATATTTTAACAGAATTATTTTAGAAGACCTTAGGTTAAATGAATTGAGCTTAGTTCTCAAAGCACAAGCTAATTGTAATGAACCAAGTGAAAACTATAGTCTCCACCTATAAATAGTGGGGACTAATAATTAACTCTAGATTAATTGCGATGGTTATTCTAATCTTAACTATATTGAAATGGAAACTTTTTTTAAACCAATTTTTGAACCTTATATTAACATAACTAATTATTGCCTCAACTACACTAAAAGCTGATATTTATTAAATTTTTAGCCAATTACTACTAATCAATAATGTTTTTAGTATTGATTGTGAATTTTTTAAAAAAAAAACTTATGAATTATGGAAATCTTATATCTTACTTACTACATTCAACAAACCCAATTTTTAAGACAAATATTTCTATTTTATTTTAAATAGTAATAAGAAATTAAAATAAAATAATTGTTGTAAAATACATGAAATTGAAAAATGTTCTTTTAATAAATGATTTATTGGTATTATTATTGAACTAACAAATATTATATCTTTTATATCTATTTCTCTGACATCAAAATTTTCTCAATCCCCACCTTTTTGAGCTATGGTTATTTTTTGAATATGCCTCATTTTAAGCTTTAAAATGGTCACTTCCCCTCAGAGTTTTAAATAAATTTCGCCTTTTAAATATATGTAATGCCCCCTTTGGAACATTTATTTGTTTGTCTTTTATTTGTAAGAGCTTTTTAATATTTTCATCTAATATCTCCTTCCAATGTTATTATTCCACATATATACATATTAATAGTAAGAGACACGTCTTTTCATAATAATAATTATATTATATTAATAATATATTTATATTAATAACCTTAGTTAATATATTATATTAATAATTATATTGTAATATATATTAATTTAATAGTATGTCAACTATACATTATTAATATAGTATTGTTACATTAAAATATATCTTAATAATCATAATATCATTATATTAGATTATTATTATTATTTCATTGATTATATTATAATACGTTATACATAATATGATATTATTATATTATTATAATATAATATTGTATTTATAAATCTAATATGATTATAAACTATTATAGGATTATAATAGTATTACTTACAAATATTATTTTAATAATAATATTATTATAATACTTTACTAATATAGTATTGCTATATAAAAACATATCTTTATCATTATTTATTATTTCATTTGTATTACTATTATAATATGACATACGTAATATAATTATAATATTACTTATAGCATATTATTATTATTTTATTTTAATTTATTAATATTATTTTATATAAAGTATTTATTATTATTTAAATTAATGACCAAAATGGGGACATCACAATATCTTTGGCTTGTTCCTAGCTCCATTCCACATTTCAAATTTTTAAATTCTAGTTCTTGATTCTCAAATTATCAATGGTTAATGAAAAATACTAAAATACATATTTTCAATCAAATCATTAGCATATATTATATATAAATCAATCTCCTAACAAGATGTTTATAGTCTCAATTTTAGTGTCTTGTCAATCAAAAGTATAATCCATTAATTAACTCATCATTTTCTGAATGTGGGAGGAGAAACTATAATAGGGTGCCTGTTACCCAACCAGTGGGCCTCACCATTCTGCCTTATTATTGTTATCTCTCTCTGATCATCATCCCCCAAGATGGTGCCTTTGTATGATGTACCCTGGGATATCCATTCCACTGTAGGCCTTACCTGGTATCTGTAGGCTTTATCTAGTACCCCGAGTGGTGTCACCTAGCCCATTCCATTGTAGGCCTTATCTCATCATTGGAGAATTGTGATCTTAAGGTAATTCTATTAACTGTTTTTCAATAATAAGTCTTTTAAAGCAGAACTTTTGAAATATCAAATACTTAATCTTATCATTCAATTATAGGAAGAGAAACCATAATGGGGTGCCCTGTTACCTAATTAGTGGGCCTCACTGTTCTCCCTCATTATCGTTATCTCTCTCTCCGATCATCATTCCCAAGATGGTGCCTTTGTATGATGTACCTTAGGGTATTCGCTCTACCGTAGGCCTTATCTAGTACTTGTAGGCTTTATCTAGTACCTCGAGTGGTGTCACCCAACCCATTCCACCATAGGCCTTATCTTGTCTCGGAAGATGATGATCTTAGATAATTTAATTTTATTTAACAACATTATTTGATTATTATCAACTTAGAAATCACTATCATTTTCTTGTAATTATTTGATGAGAATCATTGATAGTAAGCATTTAAACTATTCAATATTCATCACAATAACAAAATGTGTCAACAATAACAAAGACACTAAAAATTATTTCATATTAAAATATATGAGAAAAATAAATAACTTACTGTTACCTCTGGTTTTACCGCCAAGGATTTAAATTTGAATGCGTGGCTCATGCAACGGTTAGTCTCGAATTAGTATTTAATGCTACGACCCATGAGTTTTTGGCTGTCAGATCTAAGCGATACCGACGGTTGGCGCCATCGCGCTATAAAGGAAATGCACGATATTTATGATAGCACGATGACGCCCTGTCGACACGTTGTAGGGGTGGGTCCGGCGTTCGGCGAGTCAAAAAAGTTCTTTGATGCCCTTGGCGCTATGTCGCTATCGCATATCGACCGGAAAATCTCCATAGCAACATAGCGCCCGACGGAAATATTCATGGCGACGAGTTCCAACGACCGGCAGAATCGGGTGTCGCGGTGACAAATCAAAAGGAACCACGTGTGCCAGGTTAGAGTTTTTGTCGGCACGGCTAACACAGTCGAGGTTTATGATCACCACCGTCGGATCAGCTCGAATCAACGGTAAGCACCATTGCGCTATGGAGGAGTTGCGCGAGGGTTATGATAGCGACATCGCGCCCTGGTGACACATGTCAGGTGGGGCCGTGTCTCAAGGCGATGCCAGGTGTATCGACATGGAGGGCGGAAGCACGAGGTATGACGAATCCTCACGATCGTCAGATTGGGTCGCATCGACGGATGGCGGCATCTCGCTATGGCGGAGATGCACAAATTTTATCATGGTGACATAGCGACCATCCACCACGTGGATCGACATGGGCCAGGTCTCACCAAGGATTTCCAGGTGTCATTTAGAGTCCGGTCCCAGATCGTAGAGTACGGCAGGTCAGAAGCTTCACGGCGGCGAGAAAACATGTTTCACGGCCCAGAGGTTTCAAAAAATGGCGAGGTGCCATGGCGCCAACGGAAAACCAATGCATTTTCTGATGGCAACATAGCGCCCAAACGAAAAGTTCACCGTGGCGAGGAAGGATCAGGTAGATGGGTCCCGTCGGTACTCTGCAGCGCAATTTGTCAGTCCAGCGTCAGGATAGCGAATCGGATGGGGACACGTGTAAATCTCAAGGCACGCTATCAGTGGGCGCTATGGCGCTATGAGAACTTGTTCTCAATTTTTGCATAGCGACATGGCACCTAGCCGACACGTGGTCACTCTGTGGATTAGGTCTTGGGTTGCCAGCTGATGTTTCATCGAACCAAATAGGGAAGTGCCATGTGTGTATGAGTCAGTGCATAGTGTACAGCGGGCCCAGTAGTCTCAGAAGGAATGGCGAGTCTTCACGATCATCAAATCCGCAAGGATCTACAACTGGTGTTGTCTCGCTATCGAGAACTGCTCGAGAGTTAGCATCAACGACATAGCGCCCATGCGCCACGTGTCCTGGTGGGGCCACATTTCGTGCCACCGGTGTAGTTAGATTTAAGTAACCAACAGACCAACGAGGAGACGTCACATATCAGTGAGCCCAACAAATCAATAGAGAAGGAGGGTCGCAGGAGGTCAAGTTTTGTGACCATCGGATTGGAAATGGATCGGCGGCAGGCGCCATCTCGCCATGGTGAAGCTACAGGGTTTTTAGCATAGCGACTTGGTGCCCTTGCGCCACGTGTCCTCATGGGTCCAGTTTTTGAAGTGCAGTAAGTAGGACGGTTGGCGGTTGGCAGTCATTGTGATCGTCGCAGTCGATGTGGCAGTTAACGTGAGGTTATGGCAAGATGATGAAAGGTGGCGCAGTCAAGTTGAAACCCTTAGGCGCTATGGCGCTATCGCGATCTTCAAAGACTTTTCCGATAGTGACATAGCGCCCAGTTGCACGAAAAGGGTGGTAAGGGCCCAGTCAAACGTAAAGGGACTGCCAGGGTGGCGAGATCGAAGGTGTGATTGGCCTGCATGACCCAGTTGGTTCACCGAGCCTGTTGATTGATCGATTCGATGGATGCACGAATCATGAATGATGAGAAATCAGGGTTTTGCCACAAATTCGATGGTGGGATTAATTGCCACCAACTCGGAATGAATGCCAAGTGCAGGAAGACACTCCATCCATCCGGTCGATCCATCTACCATGTCAGGGAATGTTGTGGCACCATTCCTGTCTTCTCCAAGCTCTTTCTCAGAGGGATATCAGATTTCTTGGTATGCAGGCCATGCTCAATCAAATCTTTGATTGGATTCTCAGGATGGAAAGTTAATGCCAGTAGGTGAGAAGTGAATGTAATGCAGAAATCTTCAGTTATGCCTAATCTATAAAGGCAGTTTGGTGATCTGTTCTTAGGGTCGACTCTCCCTGATTTTCTCTGCTACTGCTTGTAGACTTGCAGTGTAAAATCCCTTTGTCTCCGAGCTAGATAAGCATCCTGTATCATCTCTTTCAGCCATCAACGTGTATGTGTATCGTTTTGCCTCTTATTGATGTATTGTTGAGATCAGTGGTCTGCATACTGTATCTATCTTTGGCCTATTGAATAATATACAAGTGAAATCTTCTGTTCCTGGTGTTATTCAGTTGGTCTCCTGATCTGTATGTGGTTGTTGATCGATATAAGTTTGAATGAATGTATGACTTTGGATGTTACCGTAGTTCTGTAGTGCATATATGGGCAGAAATGAGTCTGAACACTCTGTTTTGGTGCATCACCGCCTTCGATTAGACTAGGTAGATTTTCTTTAGTGCTCTCTTTCTCCCTTTTCCTTCTAAGAATAGATAGGTGCGCCCTGACAGTAAGAGGAAGCTGGCTTTCTCCAGAGACTCAACCTCGCAGTTCAAGTCCCACAGCTTGGAGGTTGTTTCCATGTTTCACTAGGTTGTCCTCGCGCATAGGCCTTGGACAAAGGTGCAAACCTAAGTGACAACACTTACCTCATTACCTTTATAGTGAAATGTAAGCATTCATATAGCGATGAGTGTGGTTCCTACACTGGTGCTATAGAACTTGATCAATTATCTCTCCATAAAAATTATATTAATTATTCTTATAATATCACATCTTTAATCATCAAAAAATAATGTGTTTTTAGCATTAACAAGATCAACACATAATATGTTTTATAAATTTCTATGCATAAATATATTCATATTTATAAATGTATATAACAATATAAAAGCAAATTCATATAGTAAAATTCTTTAATGAATAAAAGGAACACTTTTAAGTAATAAAATTACTTACCTTAGAATAAAATACCTTTCATGTCATACTCCCTATAATTTCGGGTTTGAAGGCTGCATATTCGTGGTCTTTACCCTTTTTTCCTTAACACATTTAAAATAAGGTTGAAACTTTTTTTTTCCCTATGTTTTCAGTCTTATTGTATTGAACTTTCCTTACGTACTCCACGTCAGGCATTTGTTTATTTTATTTTATTTTGCTTCTATCAATCTTTATATTTGTTCTGATTATTTAGTTATCATTGATGATTTACACGGTGCCTTGGTAGTCTTATCTCACCTTTGTACTTTGTAGTTACATCTTTATTTTTGAACAATTAAGTGCCTCAGAATTAAATGATTGTAAAATCTTTTCGTGTAGTGAATAATTATTTGACACATGCCTCTCACAATAAGGGATTCATACTTGCAATGTCACTCACAAGCAAGTTTCAAATATATTTGATACTAGTTTATACATACTATTAATTTTCCATTAGAATTGGTTCCCATATGGTTTGTAAATGAAGATAAGATTTTGTAGTTGAAGTTTATATATTATAGTTGAACTATTGAATGTCAAGGAGGGGACTCTATCAAACTTTGTGTTATCTTTGCAGCCACTAATCGAGAGATACAAGTACTGAAAAACGACAGGGACTCAAATAGGGGATTTATATAGCTTCCATTTGCAACTATATAATCTTTAAATATTGACATTATATGTTTGATTGTTATTAATGAAACTGAGTAGACAAGGGAGTTTTTCGATAGTAAAAATAGCTTCTCCATTGTATGGATATGTTTTTAACTCCTTATCTTGACTTTTTACTTGCATTTACCATCGACGCTAACTATGTAAGATTGGCCCTGGATAACGTGCTTTTGGTATTGCCTGCATTTTGGACGATATGCTTATATCCTTTATTATTTTATACTTTGGCATAGTCGTCAGTCTATTGTCCATAATTTTTTCAATATATTTAAAGATGACTAGTTTTTCCTTTGATTATTTCTCAGTGTATATTGATGCTGTGATTCCATTTTATGAAACCTTTTTCAATCTTGATGTTTTAAATTCCATTGAAACTTTTATTGTTTTTGATTATGTAGTTGATGTTGAATAATTATTAAATCTATCAAGATGGCAGGATCATGCTTTGATACCACTTGTAATGTTCCTTTTGAAAACATTTATTTGTTTTTATTTTATTTGTATGAACTTTTTAATATTTTCATCTAATATCTCCTTTCAATGTTATTATTCCACATACATACATATTAATAGTAAGAGACTTTTCCTAATAATAATAATAATATTATATTAATAAGCTTAGTTAATATATTATATTAATAATTATATTGTAATATATATTAATTTAATAATATATCAACTATACATTATTATAATACATTATTAATATAGTATTGTTACATTAAAATATATCTTAAAAATCATAATATCATTATATTAGATTATTATTATTTCATTGATTATATTATAATACGTTATACATAATATGATATTATTAATAATATATACCTCTATATATATTACGCCGAGAGTAATCGTTCTCGAGGCGCCTATTTTTATTTAATCCCAAAGTTATTTTAATCGAAGTTGGGATTAATGAAAATAAAAATAGGCGCCTCGAGAACGATTACTCTCGGCGTAATATATATAGAGGTATATATAGCTAGTGGCAGTCGCGGCGCAATAGGAAAAATATTTACTTTTTATTTTTTATTTTGATAAGGTTACTATAAAATTGTTAATTAATTTTTAATTAGAGTTGTATGAAGTTAGTATAAAATTATGCTTCAAAATATTTTTAAAAATTTAATATAAGGAGTTTAATATAGATTAAAAATATATTTTTTATTTTTGGGATATTGTAATGTAAAATGTTATAGTCATACATAGATATATGGTTAGGGACAAAGTTACCATTATAGTTAATGTTAACCTTAGGGATAGAATTAGGGTTAGGGTTAGCATTAGAGTTAGGGTTGGAGTTAGGGTTAGGGTTTGAGCTATGGTTAAGGTTAGGGATAGAGTTATGGTTATGGTTATTGTTAGAGTTATGGTTATGGTTTAGATTAGAGTTATGTTTATGGTTAAGGTTAGGGTTAATGTTATGGTCATGGTTAAGGTTAGGGTTAGAGTTATGGTTATGGTTATGATTAGGGTTAGTGTTAGGGTTATAGTAAGGCTAACGTTAGAGTTATGCTCATGGTTAAGGCTAGGGTTAGAGTTATGCTTATAGTTAGGGTTAGGGATAGGATTAGAGTCCAATTATGGTAGAGTTAGAATTAGGGTTAGAGTTAGGTGTAGAGTTATGTTTATGGTTAAGGTTAGGGTTAGAGTAATGCTCATGGTTAAGGTTAGGGTTACGGTTAAGGTTTGAGTCAAATATTATTTTAAATTTAATATAAGGAGTTTAATTTAGATAAAAATATATATTTTATTTTTGGGATATTGTAATGTAAAATGTTATAGTCATACGTAGATATATGGTTAGGGACAAAGTTAGGGTAAGGGTTTGAGCTAGGGTTAAGGTTAGGGTAGGGTTAGATTCTAATTATGGTAGAGTTAGATTTATGGTTAGAGTTAGGGGTAGGGTTAAGGTTAGTGTTAGGATTAGAATTAGGGTTAAGATTAGGATTAGAGTTAGGGTTAGGATTAGGGTTATAGATAGGGTTAGGGTTAGGGTAAGGTTCTAGGTTAGGGTTAGGGCTAGGGTAAGGTTTAGGGTTAGAGTATGAGTTAGGGTTAGAGTTAGAGTTAGGGTTAGGGTTATAGTTTGAGTTAGGGGTAGACAGAGCATTATAATTTGGGTTAGGATTAGGGTTAGGTTTAGGGTTTGAGTTTGAGTTATGGTTAGAGTTAGGGTTAGAGCTAGAGCTAGAGTTAGAGTTAGGGTTAGAATTAGGGTTAGTTTTAGGGTTTGAGTTACCAATAGAGTTAATTTTACAGTTGGGTTAATGTTAGAGTTAGGGTTAGGGTTAGAGTTTTGAGTCAAGGTTAGGGTTAGAGTTAGGGTTAGGGTTAAAATTAAAATCCAATTATGGTAGAGTTAGATTTACAGTTAGAGTTATGGGTAGGGGTAGGGTTACGCTTACAGTTAGGGTTAGAGTTAGATTTAGGGTTAGGGTTAGGGTTAGGGTTAGGTTTATATTTAGAGTTAGGGTTATATATAGAGAGAGTTATATCAATGTTAAGGTTAGGGTAAGGGGATTGAGTCAGGGTTAAGGTTAGAGTTAGGGTTAGGGTTACGATTTCAGTCATGATTAAAGTTAGGGTTAGGGTTAGAGTCTAATTATGGTAGAGTTAGATTACAGAAAGAGTTAGATTTAGGGTTAGAGTTAGGGGTAGGGTTAGGGTTAGGGTTAGGGGTAGACAAAGGGTTAGGCTTAGGCTTAGGGTTAGGGTTAGGGTCAAGGTTAGGGTTAGGTTTAGGGTTAGAATATGAGTTACGATTAGAGTTTGAGGTATAGTTAGGGCTATAGTTTGAGTTAGGGGTAGACAGAGTATTAGAATCCTAGCTACGATTAGGATTAGGTTTTGGGTTACGGTTATGGTTACGGTTAAGGTTAGAGTTAGGTTTAGGGTTATAGTTATAGTTAGGGTTAAAGTCCAATTATGGTAGAGTTAGATTCAGGGTTACAGTTAGTGGTAGGGATAGGGTTACAATTATAGTTAGGGTTAGGGTTAGGGTTAGAGTTAGAGGAAGGGTTATATTTAGAAGTTTTCTTATGGTCACAATTATAGTTAGGAGGGGAGTAAGGGTTGAGATTTTAGATTATATTTATTATTATATAAGGTGCCCTATATAATAATATGTATATTTCCACACTCATGGATAAGGTTAGGGAAAGAAGTAGGACTGTGGTTATTAGTGTTACATTTAGAATTTCATTTAGGAGGGCATTGTGTGCTATTTTTTCCCCCTATTCAACCCATCACTGATGTCTGATCTGAGAGACCTTAAATGGGATAGGTTCTTTGCAGAGGGTTAACATCGCTAAAGTTGGCGGCTAACATTTTGTGTTGGCTCGATTTCTTCATTGACCATGCTGGATCATTTTTTCTTGGTCGGGTTGATTCATGCTGCGAGATTCGATAACTCTTATTTCTTTGCGAGCTATCTTCCCATCTTCCCAAAAGTGCAAGATGTCGCCATGCATTCCCATTCTAACGTTTCTTTATATGCTAGTGTCTTTGAAACACTCTAAAGCCTAGAATTGCACAAGATGCTGCCATGCATCTCCATTTTGATGCATCGTCATGCTACATTGTTTCTTCAATTCTCTGAAGCCCAAAATTGCATCATGCTACCACGCATTGCCTTTCCAACATTTCCTCACTCCACAATGCTTTCATGAGTCTTTAAGACCCAAAATTGTGCCACATGGAGGGGGTTCACACCTTTTATGCTATCTGCTTCATTTGTTGGGAGGAATCTCTTCACTACATCTTAGTCATCCATTGGAAATAAAGCCAATCTTGATCGATGAATGTGACTTAATCCTTCATTGGGAGGAGTTTCCTCGTTGCATCTTAGTCATCCTTTTTGAGGGGAGAATCTACATCGACGGTTGCGACTTAATCCTTCATTGGTGAGGATTCACGATGCATCTATGCCGTCTATTTCGAGAGGAAGACCTTCATCGATGACCATCATTCATTTTTGGGGAAACCAAATTCCCCCTTGGGATCAACCTTGCATTTTTTGTGGGAGGTTAAGACATCATGTTATCTCTTTTCATAGTTTTTTGCCAGCGACATGAATGTCTTTCCTCTTCTTTCCATGAGTCTCCATTCTAGCGCCTCCTTAAGCTGCATTGTTTCTGCAATGCTCTAAAGCCCAAAATTGCATCATGCTACTACATGTCACCTTTATGACATTTCCTCACTCTGTAGTGCTTTTGCAAGGCTCCAAGACCTAGAATTGTGCCATGTAGCGGGGGTCCCCACCTTTCGTGCTATGGTTACAATTTAGATTTTAGGGTTATGGTTAGAATCAAGGTCAATTCTAGAGTTTATAGAATATTTAGAGTTAAGATTAGGGATTAAATATACATGAGGGTTAGCATTGGGTTGTATGATAATTACAGTTAGGATTATAGTTAGATATATCATTTAGATTAGGTTTTAGTCAGGGTTTAATTAGACTTAAGATTAGGGTGAGGATCAAGGTGAAGTCTATATTAGGGTTCATATCATGGTAGGATTGAAACTAATGTTAGGGTTAACATTGAAATTATGATTAGGGGTAAGGTGAAGGTTTATATTTGGTCATGATTGTGGTTTGTGCTAGGATTAGGGTCTAAGCTATGATTAATTTTATGATTGTACCTTTAGGGTTAGGGTTTTGTTTAAGTTTATGATTATGGTTACAACTATGGTTTATGGTTCAAGTTTAAAGTTGGGAATGTGATTAGGATCAAGGATTAGTAAATTTTTTAAGAGTTCGGTTATAGGTTTACACCATGGTTAGGACCTTGGGACTGGATTTAGCGTGTAATATCATGGTTATCCATATAGGTAGGTTTAAGATTTTGATCAATATTTTGGAGTTTTTTTTTACATTATGGTTAAGGGTTAGATTTTAGGGTTAGGACTATAACCAATATTAGTGTGTAGGTTTTTGGTTTAGATTATTATTTGGACTGAGATTTTCGTTATATCAATAGGGATATGTTTTAGTGCTATAATTATAGTTTAATGTTGGATTATAGTTATATTGTACATCATTGTTGGGGCTAGGGCTAAGGTAGGGGTTGTTGTTAGGGTTAACTAAGGATGACAATTAGGATGGTTTATCTTTTCAAGTAGAAAAAAAAACTCATATTGATTCAAAAACAAAGAAATTATACTTTGAAAATATTTTTCTATGTCATAATAGATTCATTTATTTTAATTATTGTATTAGTTAATTAGTTGTTTGATGTTTCAAAGTAAACATGGCTTATTTTATTTAAATTTAAATAATATTATTGTTTTGAATTGAATTTAGCTTAATTGTTAATGATCATATTTATATTTCTAATATTAACTCCAATTTGATCAAAGACCAAATATATTTTTGGTATTTTTGTAAACGAACTTGCTTAACACTTCCCTATTTCAAAGTTAATAAAATATCATTTCTATTGTCTTAGATTTGAGAGTAAGTATATTAAATAAGTAATAATAAATGAACATTATGATTAATATATTTCTAAAATAAAAATATATTACTTAAAAACTTGTTTACTTTAAATGAATAAAGTACTCATTTACTTGTAAATTTTAAAAATAGAAATTAATCTACATATATATAAAATATTTATTCTTTTTCCTATTTGCATACAAATTAATTAAAATCTAAACTTTAAACTACATAAATATTTTTAAAATATATATGCATCAATAAATAGTTTAGAATAAAGTAAAATCTAAAAATTAGACACATATAGAATCTTTTTAATTTCTATATACATGTTTTTCTAATTTATTTCTACAAACATGCAACTGATATTTCTATTATCCATTTTTTTCCATTCTAAAAAAATCTAGATGTAAATAGAATTTTTTTAGATGCATGCAATCTTTCTAATTTTTTCTACATACATATATTAGCATTTCTATTTTATATTTTGTTTTTACATTATGGTTATTTCAATCAAAATATGTAGATGTAAATAGAATTCTTTTCAAAAAAAATTATTTAAATTTAAATAACATTATTGTTTTGAACTGAATTTAGCTTAATTGTTAATGATCATATTTATATTTCTAATATTAACTCCAATTTGATCAAAGACCAAATATATTTTTGGTATTTTTGTAAATGAACTTGCTCAACACTTCCCTATTTCAAAGTTAATAAAATATCATTTCTATTGTCTTAGATTTGAGAGTAAGTATATTAAATAAGTAATAATAAATGAACATTATGATTAATATATTTCTAAAATAAAAATATTACTTAAAAACTTGTTTACTTTAAATGAATAAAGTACTCATTTACTTGTAAATTTTAAAAATAGAAATTAATCTACATATATATAAAATATTTATTCTTTTTCCTATTTGCATACAAATTAATTAAAATCTAAACTTTAAACTACATAAATATTTTTAAAATATATATCCATCAATAATTAGTTTAGAATAAAGTAAAATCTAAAAATTAGACACATATAGAATCTTTTTAATTTCTAGATACATGTTTTTCTAATTTATTTCTACAAACATACAACTGATATTTCTATTATCCATTTTTTTCCATTCTAAAAAAATCTAGATGTAAATAGAATTTTTTTAGATGCATGCAATCTTTCTAATTTTTTCTACATACATATATTAACATTTCTATTTTATATTTTGTTTTTACATTATGGTTATTTCAATCAAAATATCTAGATGTAAATAGAATTCTTTTCAATAAATCTAGATGTATATAGAATTCTTTTAATTTTTTACATACATAAAATCTTTCTAATTTTTTTCTACATACATAAAAGAATAATTTCTATTTTCTATTTAAAAAAAAAGCTATCATAAAGATTGATAAAAAAATTGATTGCATATGCATTCTTTAGTTTGTGCACTAAATGCACAAAATAAATTGTATAGATTAAAACTTCCTGTGCTGGGCACGAGAATATACAATAGAAATATCAGTTACCAAGAATGGTCAGCCATAAGCAATCAAATCTTAAACTCTGCAAAATTTCTTGCAAGCAATCTTTGTTCTGTCTTCGGCTGAAAAGGAAAAAAAGAATTTCAGATCTGAGATTGTTTAGATTGCCCTATTCGATTCAAAAAGCCATGGAAGTCACCGCAATTACATCTCCAAGAGGCCTAATGTGCCTTGATTCAGTATCCACATGCTTATCTCCACGAAAAACTCTGCACAGGTCCTCTAGTGGCCTCAATTTCGGTCATATGAATAGAATTCTAAATCTAAATGAAATTAATTAAAATTGAAATATAAATCAAAGTAGAATATTATAACTAATTTTGAATTTCAATTTACTTCTACATCTAAATCTAAATGAAAATGTAAATAAAAAATAGAAATCTCACCTGCAAAAATGTTACTCCAAAACTTCAATTTACTCCTATTCAAAAACTCCAATCTAATCCTCCAATAACCTCCACTTCTTCCTTCCTGCAAAAACATAAAATGAAAATGAAATGAGGAGCCTTGGTTTTATAACTTCTGAGAGGCTCCTCATATCCCCCAACAAACGTCTCTTCACATTCCACGAATTTGTTTCAAATTCCCCCACTCCCCGCAAAAAAAAAGCATGAATGTGCATGCAAAATTATATTTAACAAAAAAAAAAATCATATTGAAATTATTTCGCCCCTATTTTTTCAGGCCCTATTATTTCGGGGCCTACTTTTTCGAGCCTATTATTTCGGCCTCCATTTGGCTTCCTATTATTTCGGCCAGCTATTATTTCGGGAATTCTCTTTTAATATTTAATTTGGAAGTTTGTAACTGCTCCCAATTCTTTTTTATTGACAAGGAATCTTGGCATATTCCTGTGCTGGGCATTTGTGCTGCCATTGTATAGAACGCCTGTCGGCGTAATAATCTTTAAATATTGACATTATATGTTTGATTGTTATTAATGAAACTGAGTAGACAAGGGAGTTTTTCGATAGTAAAAATAGCTTCTCCATTGTATGGATATGTTTTTAACTCCTTATCTTGACTTTTTACTTGCATTTACCATTGACGCTAACTATGTAAGATTGGCCCTGGATAACGTGCTTTTGGTATTGCCTGCATTTTGGACGATATGCTTATATCCTTTATTATTTTATACTTTGGCATAGTCGTCAGTCTATTGTCCATAATTTTTTCAATATATTTAAAGATGACTAGTTTTTCCTTTGATTATTTCTCAGTGTATATTGATGCAGTGATTCCATTTTATGAAACCTTTTTCAATCTTGATGTTTTAAATTCCATTAAAACTTTTATTGTTCTTGATTACGTAGTTGATGTTGAATAATTATTAAATCTATCAAGATGGCAGGATCATGCTTTGATACCACTTGTAATGTTCCTTTTGAAAACATTTATTTGTTTTTATTTTATTTGTATGAGCTTTTTAATATTTTCATCTAATATCTCCTTTCAATGTTATTATTCCACATACATACATATTAATAGTAAGAGACACGTCTTTTCCTAATAATAATAATAATATTATTATATTAATAAGCTTAGTTAATATATTATATTAATAATTATATTGTAATATATATTAATTTAATAATATATCAACTATACATTATTATAATACATTATTAATATAGTATTGTTACATTAAAATATATATTAAAAATCATAATATCATTATATTAGATTATTATTATTTCATTGATTATATTATAATACGTTATACATAATATGATATTATTATATGATTATAATATAATATAATATGATTATAAAGTATTATAGGATTATAATAGTATTACTTATAAATATTATTTTAATATTATTATTATTATAATACTTTACTAATATAGTATTGCTATATTAAAACATATCTTTATCATTATTTATTATTTCATTCGTATTACTATTATAATACGACATACATAATATAATTATAATATTACTTATAGCATAATATTATTATTTTAATATTATTTATCGATATTATTTTATATAAAGTATTTATTATTATTTAAATTAATGACCAAAATGGGGACATCACAATATCTTTGGCTTGTTCCCATCTCCGTTCCACATTTCAAATTTTTGAATTCTACTTCTTGATTCTCAAATTATCAATGGATAATGAAAGACACTGAAATACATATTTTCAATCAAATAATTAACCATTAACCTTTAAAAAGGTTAAGGTTCGGGAGCCAAAACATGTATTCTGAACCATTAATCTTTAAAAAGGTTAAGGTTCAAGCTTCAAAATGTGTGTTTCACTTTGAAATCTTAATGTCTCCATCAAAAGTTGGTTAAGATAAATTTCCAAAACACCTATTTCAAACTAGTAACCTTAACCTCTTGTCCAAAAAGGTTAAGGGTAGAAGCTCAAAACACATATGTTTGAGATGGTTATTAACCTTTTAGTTGATAAAAGTAAAGGAAATGAAAGGTAGAGACAATGGGTAAAGTATGGAGTCAAAGACAAGGCATCTGGGTTCGACAAGTTCTCAATTCACTTACTATAGATATATTGTAGAGATTCCTCTCCATGAAAATTGTTGATTACAAGATACTCAAAGGATTTTCATAATGGTCACTACCTATCATTTGACAGAATGCCAAAGTGAGAGGCTACACTATATGGAGAATGCATACAAAATAGTTGATAAAATGTCTCCAACCATTTAATTTTATGTCATAGGTTGATATATTTTCAAATAAGGAACGAATTTGACAAGGCAGCAAAAAATATGAGGGGAACTCGATCTTGATGATAAGGTGACCATCCTTTGTGATTTCTATCTACAATGACAATTGTTTGAGTGGTTAAAGTAGCAACTCCTTTGAAAGCACATACCCAGTGGAAGAAACTCTCAAAACACTTGCTTATCACACTACAGTTTGAGCATAAACAAAGCACATTATTTGTTTTACTACCTTCTCTCCATATTCTATCCTGCGAGTAGATAGGCAATGCATGGGAGTTGTTTGGTAAAGGTCCTGCATTATGGTAGTCAATGTGGAGATTTTGAAATGGTAGAAGATGATGCAGGAATCATGATTTTAGTCTCTAGCCTACCCACTTGAAGATCATATTGTCCAGGTGTATGGATTCATGGTAATAAACAAGTCATAGGAACAAGTTTGATCCAAGTTTTCACCCTCAACTAGAACATGCCTAACAATGTGAACTATTTGGCAAAATATCTCTTCTCAACCCATGATAGGTCTACACTGAATTCCTCAAAGATAAAATCTAACGTCACCCAAAGGAAGGGTGCGACATGGTATCTACTTAGTGATACTATCATTTGTTTGACCAAATACTAGACTCCCTCAACTTGTGGCTTTGTGATTTAACTCAGCAATTGGAAAGACCCTAACATAGACACATGAGCTATTTGACATAATTCCTTCAAAAAAAAGGGAGAATCACATGAAAAAACAAGCTGTCTCAAGCATTAAGTGGTTAATCCATATAGCCTAGGTGTGGATTACATATGCATTCTCAAGATACACAGCCACGGTATTGGGTATAAAGTTTTTGACTATATGCTCTCACACTGATACTGTCACATGCAATGATACATTGAAGGGAATTCCCAAACATGGAGCTCTTTGCAAATGACAAGTCAACATTCAATTGATGGTGTTTACTTCCATTTCAACAAGTTAATGGTTATATATACAATCATTGAAAAGATAGTATGGAACATGAGGGTCTCCTAACTATTTGATAGAATGTCTGATATATATAGAAAGGTGGTGGATATGGATGTCTAAATACAACCTCTTTGTAAACACACCCTAATTTTTGATAGTGCCAAAACAAGAAGAAAGCTTGAGCACACATATATCTTATATATGCAATAATGGGAATATGTGTTGCTTGACAAAATGCCACTATAAAATCTATAACAAAATCTTTATGAGCATATAAAATAACCTATGTTTGTCTAAAAATCATCACACTGAATCTTTGAAATCTCTTTGCATTGATTTTTCATTAACATCTTTTGATATTGGATATCATTCCCAAGATAAAGCAGTGCGGGAGTTGAAGACATTCAATGTGATCAAGGGAATGATAAATAGTCAAAGTATGAAGGATAAATATCAAAGGCTAGAGCTCCCATTTTAAAAGATACACTTCCTGACATTGGTCATACTATCTTAGGAAGTGTTTTCCTTCAAGATTTTTGGTCATCTCTTGAGAGCAAAGATAGGACCCCTTTAGCCAAAAATGTATTGGAAAGCAACATAGCTCGAGTAGGAGGAAAGCCCATCTTAGAAGAGTACCCTGATCTAATGTTGGAATGCATGAAAGCCTATCATCGAAATACCAAAGAAGTCATTTCATCAAATAATGAAGTGATTTTTCATCTGGATCCTATTTCTATTGCCATTACTTTTTGATTACCTACTAGAGTGCAATATGCCAACATCAATTTAACAACTACCAAGGAGTACTATATGAAAAATTAGACTCAATGTTTGAACACTGTTGCCAGATCATGGCTTTGCAACCAAGGAAAGGGTAATCTCAACTAGCCAAGTCCATCCACAGATCATTGTTAAAAGAAGATAAAGAAAATTTAGTAACTCTATTAAGTAGGATAATAGGACAATGGGATTCACATGAGTTCAAAGGTTGGATGTTGTTATTTATTAACACGGTTTGCAAATGGAAGCAACACATTGACTGGGCTAAAATTATCAGTGACTCACTGCATAGGAAACTCATAGAACTCCAAGCAAATGATTATTTCTACATGACTTCTTTTTTTTTCTATGCTATTACAAGCACCAAAAGTTGGCTAGGGCTTAACTGACAAGATATATATGATGATGTGACTGTTATTTACAATCATCTTTCATAGCTATAGTATGATAATAGCTTGAACCTTTTAAGAAGAGTAAATGATGCATTCACAATGTTTACTGTAAGATAAATTTAGGGAAATATGGGACTCATAATTTCACTAGAAGCAACATCAAAAGTAAAAAAGTATGGGAGTGTTTTCATATAGTTCCCAAAGTTCACTTATATCAGGCTAGGTGTGTTAGAATTATTTAGAATAACTAAGAGGGGGGGTGAATCAGTTATTCAAGGCACAGATGTACCAATAAAACTTTTCAATTTATCATAGTGAGCCCAAACCTTGAATCATAAACAAAGAAGGAATGCCAATAGAGCGCATTATATATAATGCGTTCTATTGGCATTCCTTCTTTGTTTATCTATGTAATTATGTCCTCTCTCTTTCTTTTAATTTTTAGGTTTTCATCTCACGCTCTCTCTCTCTACCATCTTTTCCCCCAACTAAATATCTATTAACCCCACCCCCACTCTCTCCATGCCTATCTATTTTATGTCATATACATTTTCTTTTTTGCTCTATGCCTCATATTTCTTCCCA
Source organism: Cupressus sempervirens (assembly GCA_028749045.1). Classification (NCBI taxonomy): domain Eukaryota; kingdom Viridiplantae; phylum Streptophyta; class Pinopsida; order Cupressales; family Cupressaceae; genus Cupressus; species Cupressus sempervirens. Next base: position 631,722,365 of record CM053791.1, on the reverse strand, counting down.
ATAGTGATATGTTATCTTATGATACCTTGTGTTTTCCTAATTAATCTCTAATACTTTGTCCCCAATAGATTATCACTATTTCTTCTCCCATCAAATCTCATGCGCATGTCTCTCTCTTCGAACTAATCACTATATCTCATTCTCTCCTCTACCTCATCTCAATATCTCTTAACCCTTATTTACCCCACATAATCTCTCTCTCTCTCTCTCTCACACACACACACACACATCACCATGCCTATCTATTCTGTGTCATATTCCATTTCTTTTTCACTATACCTCATCTATCTTCTCATTTTTTGTAATTACCCTCTAACACTTTGTCCCCTATAGAATATGTTAAATTAATTTTTGAATTAGGATATGCTTGGGTTTAAGGCTAGATTTCAAATTTATTTAATGCTATGGACTCTTATTGAATCTAGTCTAGTATCAATGTTAATACTAATAGTTATTTTTTAGAAAGTTAGGTTTTATATGCTTTATGAGTAGGTTTTAATTTTGTTTGGTGTTATGATTTTTATTTTTGTTTTATTAGTTTTGTATTCAATAAAGCTTAGTCTAGGGTTATGGTTGATTTTTAATTAAATTTAGAGAAAGGTTTCATTTTTGTACTTAAGAGTAATTGGATTTGCACATAAAGTGAATTGGATTTAATTTGTTTGAATGTTATACTAAGCTTTGGTTATTATTATAATTATTCCTATTAATGTTAGGGATCTATTTAGATTGAATGCATGATTTGAATAAGTTGTTAGAGTAATTAGATATTTTCTAATTAACTCTAGTTCACTTAAGCTAAACTTTAGGTATCTAATAATTAATATCTTTTATTAATTATTATGATACAATCTACATTAAATTCTCTTCTTGTATTTAATAATTATCTTGTAATTATTAAATACCTTGATTAAATACTCTTCCTGTATTTAATAATTATCTTATAATTATTAAATACTCTTCCTATATTTAATAATTATCTTGTAATTATTAAATACCTAGATTAAATAATCTTCCTATATTTAAGAATTATCTTGTAATTATTGAATACCTTAAAGAGTTTTATGTTACCTTTTTAGGTTTTGATCTCCTTTATAAGGATGATCTCTCATTGTAAGTATGAACTTGAGATAATTTATTTTTATGTAACAATTCATTTTTTTTGCTCATCAAGAAAGTCTCATCTATGGATCTGGCAATTTCTGCCTCCATAGCTTTTTACCTCTCTCTTCTGTGATAGGTGTTTGCATGTAGGTGATTCTTGGGAGCTATGGGTTGTCAAAGCTTCACATCTTCATGCCCTCATTCTATTCATGAGAGATTTGGCATCAAATCTAACATTCATTTTTATATCTGTGCTTTTAGTGGTACATCAACCCTCTTGTGAGCCCTTTAGGTCCTTTTTTAACCTATTGTTGGTTTTTCGGTCATAACTTGAGCATAGCGACAAATTTTTCGATCCAAAAATAATCACCAAAAGGTTGGTTCCAATATGGAGACAATGGTGTAGGAGTTTTTTAAAAATTTGATGTAGTTTGGTTGCCTGTTTCGGTAGTCAAAGCTAGATGTTCTATTTTTCACTCTAATGGGCATATCTTGAGCATCCCTTCTCCATTTTTTGAAAATGTTATATTTTTGGAAAGCTGGTTCTATCTACTTTTCAGAAATCTTGTAACTTCTTCTAGATTCTACTCCATGCACTTTCTATTGTATTTTTCTCTTTTTTTCACTATGGTGGATATCTTGAGTGTTTTAGGTCTAGGGATCATTTTCATGGCATGGGATCTCTTCTTCTAGGTTGTACTATCTATTCTATTAGCTCTTTCCCTTTATGATCATTGTTGATATCATTTATAAGCATTTTTAATGCAAATACATTGAGATAAAGTGCCACTCCTTACTTTTCGAGATCTTTTTCATCATTGTGACTTATTATACTCTCACTACATTATAAAGTGCCATGGAGGGGTAGTTGTTTATTTTTTGGTGCTCTCTTCATTTGTCAAGTGAGTGTACCTTCCATGACATTAGCCCCATGATGTGTTGATGACACGTACCTTTATAAGTGTTTGTACCTCTTGCTCACTGTTGATGTTCTTGGTTCTTTTTGTAGGAGAATTTTGGCCCACTTTCTAAGTTGTCTATCACCTCACCCTATCTACATTAGGGGGGGGGGGGGGGGGGGGTTCTTCTATTATTTCTAATGCTTCCTTGGTTTGATGGAGTGAGCTATGTATTTAGTATTTGATCCTATGTACTATGTAATTGCAGTGGCTAGATACCTATGCGTTTTGGTGAGATTGATCATTTACCATATAAACACTCTTATTTTCGTTCCTACTTTGGTTGTAGCCTTCTATTTTAGAGGAGTTTCTATAGATCAATAGTTTCCTTTTGACAGTTTTTGTAGCTTCTTCATGCTTCAGTGATATTCTTCATGATCATCTCTTGTTCCTATCTTTTGGGACATTCACTAGTTTGGAGGCATCTTCAATCCTTCACTAGTTTTTCAACATTTTTTCCATCTCATTTTGGAGTAGGGTTTCTCCCGTGTGGTTTTCTCTATTTCTTCTCGTTTCAGAGATTTGGTTGTGCTTGGGTCCTCATCAGGCCTTATTTGTTGGGATCCAAATCTACTTTTAGTAGTAGTTTCTAGGTTTTTAGTTACTTCCTAAAGTTTATCTTAAGGGGGGGTGTTAGAGTAATTAGATATTTTCTAATTAACTCTAGTTTTCTTAAGATAAACTTTAGGTATCTAATAAATAATATATTTTTATTAATTATTATGATACAAACTAGATTAAATTCTCTTCTTGTATTTAGTAATTATCTTATAATTATTAAAACCCTAGATTAAATAATCTTCCTATGTTTTATAATTATCTTGTAATCATTAACTACCTAGATTAAATACTTTTCCATATATTCAATAATTATCTTGTAATTATTAAATACCTAGATTAAATACTCTTCATGTATTTAATAATTATCTTGTAATTATTAAATACCCTAAAGAGTTTTATGTTACCTTTTTAGGTTTTGATCTTCTTTATAAGGACGAAGTCTCATTGTAAACATGAACTTGAGATAATTCATTTTTATATAGAATTTCATTTTTTTTTCTCATCAAGAATGTCTCAGCTATGGATTTGACAATTCTTGCTTCCATAGCTTCTTGCCTATCTCTTCTGTGACATGTGTTTGAATGTAGGTGATTCATGGGAGTTGTGGGGTTGATAGTTTATCAACTTCAACATAAGCAAACCATAAATATTATCATACCCTCTGCCCATCTCTTGTCCCCCCTCTCCTCCTTGATCCATACACACACACACACACACACACACACCCCCTCTTTTATTCTATTTTATTATATTCTCTCTCTTTCTCTTCATTTTTTAGGTTTTCATCTCATCTTCTCTCTCCCTTCCCCCAACTAAATATCTACTAATATGTCTTCCTTCTAATGACTTTCACACTCTCCCTCCCCTCCCCTATTGCCATATATTACCCCCCCTCCTCCCTGCTCTCTCTCTCTCTCTCTCTCTCTCTCTCTCTCTCTCTCTCTCCCTCCTCCCTTGATATTATCACATACTCACTCTACCCCTCTCTCATTTATCTTTATTTCTAACCCCCTCTTTTAGTATCTAACTTGTGTGTCAAGATCAGCCCCCCCCCCCCGTCTCTCTCCCTCTCTCATGCCTATCTATTTTATGTGATATACATTTTTTTTGCTATACCTCATATATCTTCCTATTGGTGATATTTTATGTTATGATACCTTGTGTTTTCCTAATTGCCCTCTGATACATTGTCCCCTATCTATTGTCACTATTTATTTTCCCATGAAATCTCATGCCTGTGTCTCTCTCTTCCAACTAATCACTATCTCTCATTCTCTCCTCTACCCCATCTCAGTATCTCTCTAGTATCTCTCACCCCTTATTTTCCCAACATAATCTCTCTCTCTCTCTCTCTCTCTCTCTCTCTCTCTCTCTCTCTCTCTCTCTCTCTCTCTCTCTCTCTCTCTCTCTCTCTCTCTCTCTCTCCCTCTCCGTCTCCCTCTCTCTCTCTCTCTACCTCTCTCTCATGTATCTTTATTTCTAACCCCCTCTTTTAGTATCTAATTCATGTCTCAAGCTCCGCCCCACCCCACCCCCCTCTCCATATCATCATGTCTATCTATTTTATGTAATATTCAATTTATTTTTCAGTATACCTCATCTATCTTCCCATTAGTGATATCCCATTAGTGATATTTTATCTTAAGATACATTGTGTCTTCCTAACTACCCTCTGCCACTTTGTACCCTATAGATTGTCACTATGTCTTCTCCCATTTAATCTCATGTGTGTGTCTCTCTTTGAACTAATCAGTACCTCTCATTCTCTCCTCTACCTCATCTCACTATCTCTTACCTCTTGTTTAACCTCATCTCTCTCTCTCTCTCTCTCTCTCTCTCTCTCTCTCTCTCTCTCTCTCTCTCTCTCTCTCTCTCTCCCCCCCCCCCCCTCACTCTCCCTTGCCCCTCTCTCTCTCTCTCTCTCTCTCTCCTCTCTCTCTCTCTCTCTCTCTCTCTCTCTCTCTCTCTCTCTCTCTCTCTCCCTCCTCCCTCCATCCATATTATTACATACTCACTCTACCTCTCTCTCATTTATCTTTATTTCCCTCTTCCTCTTTTAGTATCTAACTTGTGTGTCAAGCTTAGACCCCCCCCCCCCGCCCTCTCTCTCTCTCTCTCTCTCTCTCTCTCTCTCTCTCTCTCTCTCTCCTCTCTCTCTCTCTCTCTCTCTCTCTCTCTCTCTCTCTCCCTCCCTCCCTCCCTCCTTCCATCCCTCCCTCTCTCCATGACTATCTATTTTATGTCATATACATTTTCTTTTTTCTATACCTCATATATCTTGTCATTAGTGATATTTTATCTTATGATACCTTATGTATTCCTAATTACCCTTCTACACTTTGTCCCCTACAGATTGTCACTATTTATTCTTCCAACTAATCACTATCTCTCATTCTCTCCTCTACCTCATCTTTGTATCTCTTACCCCTTATTTACCCAACATAATCTCCCTCCCTCTCTCCCTCTCCCTCCCTCCCTCCATATTATCACATACTCACTGTACCTCTCTCTTATTTATGTTTATTTCTAACTTCCTCTTTTAGTATCTAACTTGTGTGTCAAGCTTGGACCACCTTGCCCCCCCCTCCCTCTCCCCCGTCTCCCCTCCCCCCCTCTCCCTGCCTCCCTGCCTCCCTCCCTCCCTCTCCCATGACTATCTATTTTATGTCATATACATTTTTTTTTTCTATACCTCATATATCTTGCCATTAGTGATATTTTATCTTATGATACCTTGTGTATTACTAATTACTCTCTGACACTTTGTCCCCTACAGATTGTCACTATTTCTTCTCCCATTAAATCTCATGTGTGTGTGTCTCTCTCTCTCTCTTCCAACTAATCACTATCTCTCATTCGCTCCTCTACCTCATCTTTGTATCTCTTACGCCTTATTTACCCAGCATAATCCCCCCCCCCCCCTCTCTCTCTCTCTCGATATTATCACATACTCTCTCTACCTCTCTCTCATGTATCTTTATTTCTAACCCCCTCTTTTAGTATCTAACTTACGTCTCAAGCTCAGCCTACCCCACCCCCTCTCTCCATATTACCATGTCTATCTATTTTATGTCATATTCAATTTATTTTTCACTATACTTCATCTATCTTCCCATTAGTGATATTATATCTTATGATACCTTGTGTTTTCATAACTACCCTTTATCACTTTTTCCCTAAAGGTTGTCACTATTTCTTTTCCCATTTAATCTCATGTGTGTCTCTCTCTTTGAACTAATCACTATCTCTCATTCTATCCTCTATGTCATCTCACTATCTCTTATCCCTTATTTAACACCACCCCCCCCCCCCCCCCCCCCTCTCTCTCTCTCACACACACACACACACACACACACACACATATGCACACACACACACACACACACACACACACACACACACACACATCACCATGCCTATCTAATTCTATAACATTTTCTTTTTCTTTTTCACTATACCTCATCTATATTCTCATTTTTGTAATTTCCCTCTAACAATTTGTCCCCTATAGATTGTCACTATTTATTTTCCCACTAAATCTCATGTGTGTTTGTCTCTCTTCCAAGTAATCACTATCTCTCATTCTCTCCTCTACCTCATCTCACTATCTCTTACCTTATTTACCCAACATATTTACACCCCCCACACCACCCACCCCCGCCACCCCCCACCCCTCCCTCTACAATATATACCTATCTATTTGATTCCCTTTTTTTTTTCTTTCTACCCCAGCTTATTTTCTATTTAAAACACTAGAACTATACATATAATTAGTTTCTAAGCTAGTTAGGGATTTCCATTTCTTTGTTAACCTAAAATGCTTCACTTGTAATAATAATAATTAAATGTAAAATGTACAAGGATTAATATTTCATTTAAATGATTTTTCTAAAAATTAAAATCTCTAATGAAGAGTAAAAAAAAATCTCTAAATAAGTTTAACAGTAGATATGTATGTAAATTGAGATGAACAATGCTAGAGATCTTTTAATAGTATATGTCATTAATATTACCTAGATGGTTTCTAAAAGATATTATTTTCCCTATAAAATGTACTTAATTATTTTATTCATTATTTACAAAATACAGTAAAATAATGTATATGATTCAACATAGAGGGAAGAAGTTTAATTAGTTGAATTTATTTTAAAAATATTAGTAAAACAAAAAAAAATATTTCTTTTAAATCCATTTTACCCAACCTTTTATCACATTTATTGTTATATAAATCCTTAGCAATACATTGTTCTCCCATATTACTAATGTATAATAATCAAAAGGATATTAATACTAATAAAATAACCTAATATTTGAATATAAAAAATTGCTCAAATTCCACTTTTATCTTAAATAAAATCTCTCTCTCTCTCTCTCTCTCTCTATATATATATATATATATATATATATATATATATATATATATATATGAAACTTAACCCTCCCCCCTCTCTCTCTACCCCCCTCCTTACATTATATCTCTATCTATTTGATTCCCTAATTATTAATTTTTCTACCTAATTATCTTTCTATCCCAAATTATTTTCTATTTAAATCGCTAACTATACATATAATTAGTGTCTAAGCTAGTGAAGGTTTTTCATTTCTTTGTTAACCTAAAATGTTTTACTTGTAATAAAAAAAAATTTGGGGGAAAATGTAGTCAAAGCTACCATATATAAATATATAAAATAAAAACCTAGTTCAAGGGATCCACATGGAAAGAACTAGGAAGAAAGCCTCATTTCGCTGCCCAATTATAAAAATGATGAATCCAAATAATCACCATTATTGAACAACAAGATCATCTTTTCTCACCTAAATATTACTAACTTTTTAGAAGATCAATGAGGCCCTTATTCAAACTAAAATAATTTTTATAGAATGGGCTTCCAAATTAATACAATCACACCCCAAATTTGAAAGGAAATCAACAACACAATTGCCTTCTCGATATGTATGAGATATTGTATAGATGTCCAAAGTATCCAAAAGTCTCCATATTTGGACAAAAATATATGTCAGCTTACAATTAGAAGTTATCCTCTTAATACATGCTTGAATAATAACCAACGAGTCACCCTCGACATGAACTTGGGAGATCTTCAAGGAGCCGACCAAGATTAACCCATGCAATAAAGTAGTGGCTTCAACAATATTATTTGTGCCTAGTGAAATAGTTAAGGATTCCAAAGAAATTGGAATCCCAAAATGATTTCTAAAACAAATACCAATACCATATTTCCCTGGATTTTCTCTCAAAGCTCCATCAAAATTAATTTGAATAACTCTATGCTTTAGGGGGTAGCCATTTGATCTTAGTCCTATCTGTAGGTTGCACATTACCACTGAGATGAATGAAGGTTGGGATAGAAATAAATTTCCATTCCTTAAGCATAGAATCATCCCTACTAGAAAATAGGATATGTGGAGAGTTATTCTTAATATTAACTAAAACCAATTCTTAAATTGACTTTTCAATGTTTACAACAATAGCATCCACTGAAGAGGAGGGTTGTCTAAAAATGTGCTCATTTCTTTCCCATCAAATTGCCCAAACAATAATAGATGGTGAGCATTTCCAAATAGAGGCTAGGAGGTAATTTGAGTACAAAATTCTCCATGACTTGAAGAGGTCCCACAACAAGTTCGGAAGTGACATAACAAAGTTCAACTTTCTTAGAACAAACTTCCAACACAACTGTGCAAAATCACATTGAAGGAACAAACGATCAACATCCTCAATAAATTGTTGACAAAGAAAGAACTTAAATCTTTTGGAAATATTAAAAATTTCTAGCCTATCACTTGTCAACAATCTCTTTCTAAGGGCAAGCCATGAAAAAAAACAAACTTTAGGCAGTGTGTAATTACTCTAGAAAAACAAAAAGGCTCTCCTTTTCATCCTAAAATCCACCATTCTACTAAGGGCAATGAACCCTACCTTGATTGAATATTTTCCATAATGTATTGGGGCCCAAAATACATTGTTCTCCTTATTTTGGAAGAAGACTAGTCTATCTTTCATAATTTCCTTAAAGAGTTTAGCAATGGACATAGGGATAGGGAGAAATCCAAGATCTTTCCATATGACTAGTTGAGAGTGAGGCTCCACATGATCAACATAATAAAAAAATTCCTCCTAGCTGGTTAGGGATCTTATAAGTGGGGGGAAGCCATTCCAAGGGTCTTACCAAAACTAGGCCCTCTAACCATTACTAATTTTCCAAGATACAAAGTGATCAATAATTTCTCTCAAATCAACAATAAAATTGCACACCTCAGAACCATCTGGAAGAGTAGATGTAGAAATAATGTGGATAGGTTCCATGGTATCCAAATACTTCATTTGCATAATCCTACACCAAATAGTATTTGGCTTTTTAATCATGTTCCAAGCCAACTTACCTCGATATGCTTTATTACGGATTGCAAGATCATGGAGGCCAAAACCACCCCTTTGTTTATCTAACACCATTTCATCTAAAGGGTACAAAGAGTAATATTGGAGTTGAATGATTTTTCTAAAAATTAAAATCTCTAACATTGAAGAGTAATAAAGTAATTTCTAAATAATTTTAATATTGGATATGTATGTAAATTGAGATGACCAATGTTAGAGATTTTTTAATACTATGGAAAATGTGTGCAGTAATAACATAATATTGATGTAGGCAAAGTATAAAGTATAGATGGTTTTAAGGTAGTTTGGAGGTATACATTGTCTGGATAATAGAAATTTCTATAGGTGATTTATAGTACCTAGAGGATTCCTACAAGATATTATTTTCCCTATAAAATGTACTTAAGTAAAGTAACATGATATATATGACTCAACATAGAGGGACGAAGTGGTGAGCTTTGAATTGTTTGAATTAGTTGAATTTATTTTAAATTTTTTTTATTTATTAAAGATATTTTCCTATAAAATGTACTTACATTTTAAAAAAATATTAGTCAAAATAAAAATGAGGACAATCCATTATAATATAGTATTGGAGATGTAATCTAGTATACATATTACATAAAATCTATAATTAAAATATTAAGAATACATATAAATTTAATCATAATTTGAGAGTAAAATAAAATACTTATAATTCAACATGGAAGGAAGAAGTAGTGAATATTGAATTATTTTAATCATTTTATTTTCTTATGTAAAATTTTTTTATTGTCTTTTTTTAAAAACATAGACTTCAAGTTCTCCATGATAAAGTAGAGTTGTGCCCTAATTTTACAAATATAAATATTTTAGGGTTTTTGAGCAAGTTTAGATAATCTACCAGGATGAAGATCATTGCAAAGATAGGTCCATGTCTCTAAATGAGATTGAATGATATAAAGCTACATAGAAAATAGTTTTGGTGGAAAGGAGTTAGAGAATTTTTAACAGTTATGATCAACACATATAAAGATTGTTTACATATTTTTTCCTCCAATTTCAAATAGTATGGATAAGTAATAGATGCAACTATAAATTTTCTAGTCCATGTTATTTGTTTTTAATCCATTTTACCCAACATTTTATCACAGTGATTGTTATTTAAATCCTTAGCAATACACTATCATTATCAAAAAGATATTAATACTAATAAAATATCCTAAAATTTGAGTATAAAATTTTCTCAAATTGCACTCTCAATTTTTTAAAATTAAAAACTCTAACATTGAAGAGTAAAAAAGTAATTTCTAAATAGGTTTAATAGTGGATATGTATGTAAATCGAGATGAACAATGTTAGAGATCTTTTAATACTATGAGAAACATGTGTAGTAATAACATAATATTGATGTAAGCAAAGTATTTAAAGTATATATGGTTTTAAGGTAGTTTGGAGGTACACATTGTCTGGATAATGGAAATTTCTATAGGTGATTTATATTACCTAGATGGTTTCTACAAGATATTATTTTCCCTATAAAATATACTTAATTATTTTATTCACTATTTAAAAAATAAAGTAAAATAATGTATATGACTCAATATAAATCAATTATATTTTACACTGGTAGAAAAACAAGATTTGGCTCTACAACTTTTGGAATGTTCTTGCTCATTTGGTAATTTAAATTTGGAAGTTTTGGGATGGCCCTGAGGGGTTGGGCCTAGTCTTAGATACCTGCCCAGACTTGCAACTTATTTTGACAGCATTTGGAGTAACCCAGGGAAGTGTTGATGTTGATCATTCTGATGGGAGGGTGCCAGTGGAGTAAATAGTGGCACCATTGGTGGACCAAGAGGATCAAAAGAGTCATATAGTGGCTCTTGGATGGAAGGAAGTGGTCCTTGGAGAGAAGGTGACTCATATCCCATTGGAAGCTCCTAGGGTGATCAATAGGGATGAGGGGGTACAAATTTTTGTCCTAGACAACTTGGTTGACAGTGTGTCTACCAACCTAAAGCTCTACTTGATTGGTAGATTTGTTTACTTTTTCCCATCAATTGAGATGGTCAAGTAGTGGGTAAGTTAGAGATTGAAGTTGAAGGGGAGTGTGATGGTTTTGACCATTTTGTGGGGCCAATTCTACTTTAAATTTAAATAGATGGAGCTATGGAAATGGTGATGTTTACATCTTGGTCATTTGTAAAACATAGCCTAGTTGTGGCTAAGTGGCACCTAACATTAGATCCAGTGAAAGAACTAAACAGGATGGCACTAGTTTGGGTCAAGCTTCTGGGACTCCCACTCGAGTTTTCAGATGACAGGATCCTGAAATCTATTGGTAAATCCTTTGGTTATTTTGTTACTATGGATATGATTATCTTACAAAGGTCTAGGTTGGTGTTTGTGAGATTTAGTGTGAATCTGGTTGTGGGTACTTCCTTACTTGAGTCAATTACTCTGATATCGAAGTGGGGTAAAAAAGTACAACCCATCATTTATGAAAATGCAAGGCTATTTTTTCATAAATGCTTGTCATTTGGGCATTTGGGCATTTGATTGTAGATTGCAAGAAGATAAATAAGAAGGCTAAGGAAGAGGCATATGGGGAGATCGAAGTGGTGGTTTCTCCTTTGGACTCAGGGGAAGAGAGAGTTGGGCTACTAATTAAAGGAGATAGAGAATTGGAAGGAAAGGGGGTGACTTCCTTACCTAGGAAGTTGCTAGTAGATAATAATGTTGACCTTCAAGTAGAGATAGTGAAAGGGGTGACTTCCTTACCTAGGAAGGAGCTAGAAGATAAGAATGTTTTCCCTCATGTAGAGATGATGAGGCTTAGGATAGAAGAGTTGGAGTCCCACTAGAGTATGGGGGAGTCTTATATGGAAAAGGTTTCTAAGAAGTCTTGTGAACTAAAAGGGTAGCTAGGAGGGTTGGACGAAGGGGAAATTTCCTTTGTGAAGAGTCTCTACCATTTCTGTAAGGAATCGAAGACCTCCTTAGTAACCCTTCAAGAAACTTGGTGATTAAGGAGGTTTTTAGGGAGGATGTTTATAAGGCTTTTTGAGAGAGGAGAAGAAAAAGACATAGTAGAGGGGGAGGTTGCTAGAGATCTTTTCTGGATTGAAGAGGAGCTGCCAATTCCTAAAAAGGTGGATTTTTTGGCCTTGCTGGAGGAAGAGGAAGGGAAGTTTCAAACTCAAAGAAGACAAACAAGGGTGTCAAAGAAATTTGAGGTGGTAGTGGAATTAAAGATGGATGTAGGGAAGTTTGGGAAATAGAGCAGAAGAATGAAGCAGATGGTAAGGGAGGTGGCAAGTGGCAAGAAGCCCACTTTGGATTCCCTGAAATAGGGTACAAAATGATCATTATATCATGGAATATGAGGGGGTTGAATAGCCCTCAAAAGTAGTTTACTCTCAAGTAGTATCTATCTAACCTAAAAATTTATATCCTTCAAATAAAGGAAGTTAAAATGATAATGTTTAATTTGAAGAGTATAGATAGTTATGTTTGGCCAGTGGCTAATTTTTTTTATAGTGAAGCAGAGGGGGCATCAGGAGGTGTGGCTACTTTTTGGAACCCAAGTGTTGGTAAAGGAAATTTAATTCAATGTTGTAAATACTATCTTATAATAGAACACAAGAAGGGTGATAAGATATGTAATATTGTTAATGTGTATGCTTCTACTACTAGACAAGGAATATATTGTCTTTAGGAGGAGCTGTCTATTTTTCTCTCTAAAAATAATAATACATTTTGTATGGGAGATCTCAACTTGTCTCTATACCCGTCCGAGAAAGTTGGAGAAGTGGTAGATTTTAATGACAACATAAAGGATTTGGCTAAATTCATTAATAATAATGATTTAATGGATATGGAGATGCATGGAGTGAAGTTCACATGGTCAAACAATAGGGAGGGATTTGACCTTATCCAAGTCAAACTAGATAGAATTTTGGTTTTGGCTGGTTAGGAGGGCTTAACTTCCTCCTCTCTCATAGGATTACCTAGGATAGTCTTAGATCATGCTCCCATCTTTTTTTTATTGGAAAGAAGAATGCCAGGGGGGGCCAAGACCTTTTATATATGAAATTATGTGGCAATCCCATTCTGATTTTAGTACTAGGGTAGTGGAGTGGTGGGGGATTTATGTCAAAGGGACTACTATGTATAGACTTTTTGTTAAATTGGAGAATGTTAGAATAAATGTGCAACCCTGGACGAGAAGATATTTTGGCGATATCTTTAAGCCTAAGGCAGAGGTGGAAGGAAAGTTAGAAGAACTTTAGAAAGCAATGGGGGAAGGCCTTGCCATAGAAAATATTATTCATGAGGAGGATAAGTGTAGAAAGGTCTAGAAGGATACAATGATTAGAGAGGAGACCTTCTAGAAGTAGAGATCCAAGGTGTAATGGATCAGGATGGGCGATAGGAGTACTGTAGTTTTTCATAGATAAGCCTCAATTCATAAAAGGATAAATAATATTGACAATATCAAAGATGATGATAACGTGAAGCTTACAAAAACTGAAGAGATGTAAAATTGGGCAACTTCTTATTTCAAGAGCTCTTATTTGGAAGAGCAAAGAAATATCAGTGAAGAGGATAGGTGATGGCTGATTAATTCCATGCCTACACTAATCTCGGTTGAAGAGAATGAGGAACCTGCTCAAGTGGTCACTGAGAAGGAAGTCTATATAGCTCTCTTCTCTATGAAAGCATATAAATCCCTGGGACCTTATGGTTTCCCCCTCACATTCTTCTAGCACTTTTGCGATGTTATTATATTGGATCTCTTTCGGGTAGCCCGTGACATTTTTAGAATTGGGAAACTTCTCAAACAACTTAATAAAATGTTTATTTCCTTGGTTCTGAAGGTTAAAGACCCAGATGTCCTTTCCAACTTTAGGCTGATTAGCCTTTGTAACACTAGTTATAATGTTTTCTCTCAAAATTTTGTGATTAGATTAAAACTTGTGCCCCATAAATTCATTAGGAAAACCCAGAATGGGTTTGTCTTGGGATACCAAATCCTAGATGCTTCCATAACAACTCATGAAGTTTTGCACTCAATGAAGAATAGTAGTAATCTAGGTATGGCGTTGAAACTCAACATCTCTAAAGCTTATGATAGGATTAATTGGATTTTCTTGTATGAAGTTATGGGTAAAATTGGTTTTAGTCAAAAAATTATAAGAATGGTGAAATCAATGGTAGAAACTATCAACTATTTGGTGATGTTGAATGGTTCATCTTGGGTAATTTTAGCAGGGAGAGCGAACTAAGGCAGGGTGACCCTAACTCTCCCTATCTATTTATCATGGTCATTATCATCCTGGGGAGGGCATTGTTGATTAAGATGGAAGGGGGCTAATTAAAGGTATTAAACCTACATCCATGCTTCCACCCGAAGTGATACAACAATTTTTGGATGAGACCTTCCTAAGTGAGGAGTCTTCAGTGGGAGAAGCTAGAGCTTGGAAGTCAGTGCTAGAGATATATGTGGTTAATGTGGGACAAAAAAATAATTTGGACAAAAGTAAAGTGTTCTTCTTTAACAACCCCCTTATATACAATGAAGGATTGTAAATATTTTAGGGTGTAATACTGTTGAGTTAATTGATACTTATCTGGGCCTCTCTTTGACGGTGAAAGATGTAACAACTTTTGGAATTGCATTTTGGAGAGGATGGGAAAAAAAGCTGATTGGGTGGAAAGGTAAAACTCTGAGTAGTGTGGGTAAGATGAAACTTTTGATTCCCTTCCTATAGCGGTTACCTATTTACTTCTTATAAAATTTTAAAATTACTTAGTGTATGTCTAATAAATTGGAGAAAATAAAATGTAACTTCCTTTGGTTGGGAGGAAGTGAGAAGATAAGGCTAAGTTTGGTAAACTGGGATATGGTTTGTAAACCTAAAAGTAGAGGAGGCTTGGGAGTAAGGAAGATAAATGATTTGAAAAATGTTCTTCTAACCAAGATCCGGTGGAACCTGATGAAGGAGAAATCCAATTGGTGCAATATTATGAAAGCAAACTACCTTGGAAATCTGAAGTTCTCACATTGCACTTGTAGAAATGATCTGATTAATTTCTGGGATTAATTTTTGGGAGGATCTGTGGCTTACAAATAAATCTTTAGTAAAAATGAAGTTTAGGTCTCTTTGGAACCACATCTAAGAGCAAGAGGGAGGAATGGTTGCTGATTTTATTTGTCTAGGGAGGAAGTGGAAAAAGGAAGAGCTACAATAGAATGCTATGGCTAGAGGGGACCTGATAGAAGAGCTAAAGACTCTACTAGAAGCATACAAAATCTTGAGAAGGGACTAGAATGATGAATTCATATGGAAGGCAACTTCAATGGGGTAGTTCTCTACTAAATATACTTATAAATTAATGTTTGATAAAATTTTAGAACCTAATGACTAGGGGAATATATGGTTTAATTATTTAATCCTAAACATTAATATTTTTTGGCGGACCACCATTCATGGAAAAATTCTCACTATAGATAACATTATGCAATACGGTTTTCAATTATCCAATAGATGCTACATGTGTAAGGAGGGAGAGAGTATTACCCATTTGTTCTTGCACTATATTTATGCTTCTAATGTTGTGGGGGAGGCTTTTATAGAAGCTAGAGATGAACTTATTGTTTAACATGGATCTAGTGCAGTTCATAAAGAATTGGCAAGGTCCCTTTACTCATCCCTTCCTTGTCAGTTTATTGAAGGTTATCCTCCCCCATGCATATTGTGGTATTTGGAAGGAGAGAAACAACAGGGTGTTCAAGAATGAAGAGAGAGATGAGAAATTTGTGGTAGAAAAGATTTGCAAACTTATGGTTGAGAATATGAGTTGCAAAAAGTGGAGAAAAATGGCTTTCCCCCCTTCTATGCTAGAGGTTAGAGTGGCCAAGGAATGAAACTTGGAGGAGGGGATAATGGAGACTAATAATTACAATCTATTGGCTAGGAAAATGACACTATGGGAACCCCAACCTGCCAATTGGGTTAAGCTCAATTTTGATGGTGCTGCCAAAAAGGAGGGCTCAGGAGGGGGAGGAATGGTTAGGGATAGTAAGGGTAGGATGTTGTTGGCGTATTTTGGACAACTAGGGAAAGTGTCAAAAAATTTCGTGGAGGTGATGGTTCTTTATTGGGGTTTAAAATTTGGTGATAAGCATGGGATGGAGAATGTGAAAATTAAAAGAGATTCTAAAATCATCATAGAAACTGTTAAAGGTACTCATGGGCCATCAAACATGGGAAATAATACATCAGACACCTATTAACTATTTTATATAGGTTTGATCTAAATCACATATTTCAGGAGGGAAATAGTTGGCAGATGGTATGGCAGTGTTAGGTCTAAAGGTGAAGGGACTAAGATGTTGGAGGGAATTTAATGCCTTGCCAAATTTGGTAAGAGAGTTAGTGAACCAAGAAGTTAAGAATGATGAATCCTAGTTGGAGATACTTTTTAATTTTTTGTATCATGTTGTTGAGTTGGAAAAAAGGACAAGCCCATGAAGTACAAATGGCAAGGAGTGATGGAAATGGTATAGGTAAAAATAAATTCGCATGGCCCAAAAAAGAAAGAATTTTGAATTTTGAGAAGAAAGGTTTTTTAATGATTTTCCTATGTGTGTTCTCGTACACTGAGAAGAGAAAAGGTTTAAATTTTAAATTCTTAGTGTGTATTGGGAATGATGGAAATGATTGGGAAAAATATAGAGGCAGTCAACATGTGATTTCAATTGCTAATAAGGACACTACTATAATTACTATTAACTATGGTCATTATTTTTTCCTTCGGGTTTTTCTACCTAAGTGTGAAGTCATTCTTGGCAAGTGTTTCTAGGACCCAAAGGAGAAGAGAGGAGTGAGAAAATTGCAAAGATATGTGGTGAGCATATGTGCATTGAGCTATTCGAGATTGAGGAGAATACAAGGAAGCCTTTAGTGTGGTATTTGATGAAGGAAGTCAATTTTGTTTCATTTATGGAGGGACAAAAATTGTTCCATGCAATTTGACAATTCCTAGGAGGACCACAGAGTTATGATAAATGGAATTTCATTCCATATCTCAGAGGAAGTGATTTCTCTAGCGACGAGTTTGGCCATGAAGGGTAGGAAATGGCAGAAGGTAACAAGGGTGGCCAATGAAGTGAGTCTACAATGCTTCTTCTTGGATAGGAGGAAACTACTCGACCAAGAGGTGGTTTTATGTGGGAGAAGCTCCTTGATCCATGAAATGAGGTCTATTTGATGCTAATGAAGTACCTAACTCTGGAAGGGAGGTATGGTGTTTTTTATTACTATCACTTTCCTCTCCTTAATCATTTTTGTCACCATGATTTTATTTCCAAACCATTCTTTCTATTGCATGAGTTTGTGGATAGAGTTACTGATGTAAAAGAAAAAATGAGAAAGGGGGTTAATTTTACCATTTTACATCAAGGGTTTATATTTAGGTTGTATCAATTTCACCTCACCTTGGTTTCCCTAGGATTGTGGAGATAGACATTCTTGCTCATCCTAAAACCTAGCCCCAATTGATTCCTCTTATGATTACAGGTCCTAGAGCCCCCACCCCACGACCTTTGGCTAGCAGGTCCCCAGAGGAATTGAAGCCCATCTCCTTGGGGAAAAGAGGGAGATAGGATAAAGGGAAAGAGAATGGATCAAAGGATTTAGATGAGGAGGGGAGAGGAGGTAGGAGGAGGTTAGGAAGGTTAGCTAAGCTAAATGTTAAGAGGAAACTAAAAGTGGGGGTTGCGCAAGAGGAGGAGATAGATTCAGAAGATACATGCTGCCCCAAATGGAGGATGAAAGAGAAAGAATCAAATTTTGGGGTGGGAAGAATGGAGGAGGTGGAAAAGAAGGTTTTAGACTCTTCTTGCTCTAGCTCAGGAGAGGGGATGAAGGAGAATAAGGAAGTGTTGCATGTTTCAGTAACCATTGGGTTAAGATGTGTGGACTTAACAAGGGATCAATTTCCTGATATGATGGATAGGGTGCCCTCCCCCATAATGATTTCCTCCCCTATTATGGCTTTTTCTAATGAAAATTCTAACCCCCTGCTTGTGCAGGAAGTTACTATGAATTAGGTGGATGGTTTTCCTAGCGATATGCATGAGGTCAACATGGAAATCATAAAGAAGAATGGTTGTAAGGTGTTGGAAAGAATTTATGCACAGGAGGAAAGAATGCACCTATTGACAAAGTTCATTTTCAAAGTGACACATGCAGCTGCTACCACATTGAACCTACTAAAGGACATAGAGGGAAATCTGCCAAAGGAGGATTCAAAGATGCTGTTTGACTTCCTTGCGAAAGATTGGGCAAACATCTTCCTAGGGAGGAAGGAGGCAAAGAAGCCTTAATGGTTCCCTCCTTTTTTCTTTTCATGTTGTTAATCTACTAGTTGCTAGACTTGGAGTGATGCAAGGCTATTATGCCTTTGTTTATATATTTCTATAGCTTTTCTAGTTTTAACACAAACAATATGTATGTTAGGCCTACTGATACTCTTTTAATTATGGTTTTGAACCTTGTTTTTGTCTTATTAAGTGGTAGGGGGTAGTTTTGTTTGGTGGTTATCTGTTGGTAGTTGACTAGTTTGACTATTTAAGGGCCAGCCCCCTAGTTTTGGCTGCTTTTAATTCAAAAACTTAGAGGGAAGAACTGGTGAACTTTGAATTATTTGAATTAGTTGATTTTATTTTAAAAATATTTTATTTCTTAAATACATTTTCCTATAAAATGTACTTAATTTAAAAAAAAATTTCTATATTAGTCAAACAAAAAATTAGAACAGTGCATTATAATATACTACTTGAGATGTAGTCTAGTATACATATTATACAAAAAAACTATATTTAAAGTATTAAGAATACATATAAATTTAATATAATTTGAGAATAAAATTAAATACTTATAATTCAACATGGAAGGAAGGAAGTGAACATTGAAATATATTAATCATTTTGTTGTCTTATGTAAAAATATTTTATTATCTTATTTTAAAAGCATGAACTTCAAGTTCTCCATTATAAAGTAGAGTTGTGCCCTAATTTTACAAATAGAAATATTTTAGGGTTTTTGAGAAATTTTGGATAATCTTTGAGGATGATTGCAAAGATAGGTCTATGTCTCTAAATGAGATCGAATGATTTAAACCTACATAGAAAATAGTTTTGGTGAAAAGACATTAAATAATTTTTAACAAATGTGATCAACACATATAAAGATGGATTCCATATTGTTTCCTCCAAATTCAACGAGTATGGATAATTTGAAAAAAACTTTTAACTTCTTAACAAAACCCAAGTAATAGGTGCAACTATAAATTTTCTAGTCCATGTTATTTCTTTTTAATCCATTTTACCGAACATTTTATCACATTGTTTGTTATTTAAGTCCTTAGCAATACCCTGTTCTCCCATATTACTCAGGTATCATTATCAAAACGATATTAATACTAATAAAATACCCTAAAATTTGAATATTAAGTTTTCTCAAATTCCACTCTTAATTTTTTTAAATTAAAATCTCTAACATTGAAGAGTTAAAAAGTTATTTCTAAATAAGTTTAATAGTGGATATGTATGTAAATTGATATGAACAATGCTAGAGATCTTTTAATGTTATGGGAAATGTTTGTAGTAATAACATAATATTGATGTAAGCAAAGTATAAAGTATAGATAGTTTTAAGGTAGTTTGGAGGTACACATTGTGTGGATAATGGATATTTCTATTAGTGATTTATATTACCTAGATGATTTGTACAAGATATTATTTTCCCTATAAAATATACTTAATTATTTTGTAACTATTTAAAAATAAGGTAATATAATGTATATGACTCAACATAGAGGGAAGAAGTGGTGAGCCTTGTATTATTTTAATTAGTTGATTTTATTTTAAAAATATTTTATTTCTTTAATACATTTTCTTATACTTTTTAGAAAAAATATATATGAGTCAAACAAAAAAGGAGATGCAATCTAGTATACATATTATTAAAAAAATATTTATTTAAAATATTAAGAATACACATAAATTTAATCATAATTTGAGAATAAAATTAAATACTTATAATTCAAAATGGAAGAAAGAAATAGTGAACATTGAATTATTTTAGTAATTTTATTGTCTTATTTTATAAACATAGACTTCAAGTTTTCCATGATAAAGTAGAGTTGTGCCCTAATTTTACAAATAGAAATATTTTACACTTTTTTTAGCAAGTTTGAATAATCTTCTAGGATGAAGATCATTGCAAAGATAGGTCTATGTCTCTAAATAAGATTGGATGATTTAAAGCTACATAGAAAATAGTTTTGGTGAAAAGGCATTAGAGAATTTTTAACAAACGTGATCAACACATATAAAGATGGTTTCCATATTGTTTCCTCCAAATTCAAAGAGTATAGATAAGTTGAAAAATACTTTTAACTTCTTACCAAAACCCAAGTAATAAGTGCAACTATAAATTTTCCAATCCATGTTATTTCTTTTTAATCCAATTTACCCAACATTTTATCACACAATTGTTATTTAAATCCTTAGCAATACATTGTTCTCTCATATTACTAACTTATCATTATCAAAAGGATATTAATAGTAATGAAATACCCCAAAATTTGAATATAAAATTGGTTCAAATCCCACTCTTAACTGTAATACTAATTCACGAAGCAATAACAGTAGATTCTAAATCAAATATTTTAAATATATGTTAATACCATTCATTGGTGAAATTATGAGTAACTCGGCTAAAAGAACATCCCAATACAATTTAACCTAGCACATATTATTTTAAATACTTAAATCTTCTATAATAATCTTAATAATTATTGTGAGTGTATGAACTACTATGAAAAAAAAGCAATATGAAATATTATGTCAATACATCAATTCTCAACGAGCAGTGTTATTAATATTTATGAAGTATAATGATACTTGTCAAAAATAGCATAGTGAACATTTTTGGATTCAATTAGATTTTATTACTCTTTAAATTTAAATATTTATTTATATAATAGAAAGTAATAAAATATTCATATATTTCATATCACAATTACTTTAATTTAACTATATTAATCGTTAACTAAAAATTAAATAAATAAAATATAATTAAAGTTCATTTAAAGTAAATCAAAATTATTAATCATAACTTTAAAACATATACAAAAATAAAATAATCTTTTTGAAATCTTAAAATATAAATGATTAAATTTTATTAAATTTTATATTGGAATCATAAATTCTCCATTAGTGAGATTTTTAAATTTCATCTAAATATATTTGAGAAAGAAAGGGAAATTAAATTAGAAGTTTGATAAGCCTGGACTATATAACATATGATAAAATGATTTGACATTTTTTAGTATGTAAATTTAATTTTCTATTATTTATAGCATATACATAGAGGGGAAAACTATAAGATATAAAACTTTAATTCTTGAAATATGATTTAGAATGAACTACAAAATTCATATATTACATACACATTTATAGATAATCAAATTGTTAATGTTCTCAATAACTTCATTGAAAATAAACAATATTGAAATTAAAACACTTAAATATACAAATCTTTTATAGACTGTATTTTATTATTATTTTTAGGGAAAAATAACCCATGGAGCTAGTACATTTCTATTCTATTTCCATTTTGTACAATCTCCACTTGATCAGTAAGCTTAGTATAGACCTTTCCTTTTGGAATGTGGATGGTATCCCCCCTCCATGACCACTCCAAACAATGTCCTTTTCCATTTCCCACACCCTTCTTCATTATCCCCATTGATTTGATTCTTCATCTTCCATTTTCTACAATCACCTGGATATCACTACCGGTTGTGAACAAACTTTAATGAGTAGTTTGGCTCTAGTATTATTGATGTCATAGTCTTCTTTCAATTTAAAAATTGAACAGATAATCCATAACAAAATTTTGATTTTTGAATTATCTACAATGTACAGCAAGTTCTAACTAAACAAGGCCCACATGCCATATTTTAAACAAAAAATTTTAGAGAACACTTTGCGTGTTGAGAATTATGTCTCAACCTTGCAAGATTTTTTTTGGAAAACTCTAGAATTTTTTTAGAAAATTCTAGAATTTATTTGTGGTAGTTTTCCACATGTTTATGAGTTGGAAAAATGTTTATGGGTTATTAAAAATGTGTCTAGTCTCGAGAACAATGTAAAAGGGCTAATTTTAGAGTGTAAACAACTCATATAAATTTTATGGGAGTCTAAACTAGAGAATACAATTATGGATGAAAATGGTATTCTTGAAGTTACAAATTACAAGTGGGTAACATGTGACATGGTTATTTTTCCCATGGTTTTGGCCCATGGTTTTGTAAAACCATAAATAGTTTCCAAGAGGAAAACCACTATAAAAGGAGGATTTGGGGAGATGTTTGAGTCATCGAGTTCAGTTTGCAAGACTGGTGCTAGAAGGAGTATCTCTGTTAGTCCGAGTTCAAGTTTGAGTTGTGATGATGCACTCCTATAAGAAAATACATTGCAAGTGTATTGTAATCTTCTTGATTTGAGAATACATTGTACAATTTTTGGAGGGTGAAGTTTTTCTCCTGGAAGAGTTTCTCCACAGTAATCATTGTGTTATAAGTTTATTGTTATTTTGACTATATCATTTTTCATTTCTTAAGATCTCTACAATAGTTAGTTGAATTTTCCTAATCATCTTCTCAAAGATTACTGTAGAAAGTGATTCCATGTACCTTTTCTTCCTTACAAGTGGTATTAGAGCCTGGCTGATTTTGGTTCTATTTGTTGGGTATAGGATTTTTTGAGCTAATCAAGATTTGAGTGGAAGCTTGTGCAGAGGTTTTTATTTCTGTGTTGCAAGATTGCAAAGATGACAAGCACATTAGGAAAGATTGATGTAGAGAAGTTTTTTGGCACAAACTTTGAAATGTGGAAGCTAAAGATGGAAGATCTATTGATTGATTGGGATCTATGGGATGCAATCAGTGAAAAGAAGCTAAGGCCCACAGATCTAACTTTAGCCACAAAGCATGATGTGAGAGACAAAAAATCTAAAATTCTCATTAGATTGTGTCTAGAAAACTTGATATTGATTAATTTCAATGAAGAACCTACTACAAAGAATCTTTGGAAGAAGCCAAGTGAGATCTATCAAGAAAAGTCACTTGTGAACAAGATTTTCTGGAGGAAGAAGTTGTATTCCTTGAGAATGGAAGAAGGTGGATAGATATTTGAGCATGTTAAAAGTTTTAATATGTTGGTGACTTAGTTGACCTTAGTTGGAGTGTGGATGGATGAAGAAGAAAGGTGCTATATATTTCTATGTTTGTTTCCAAACTCATGGGATAGCCTTGTCATGGCCATAGGGAACACTTTAGTTGTCTTGAAGATGGAGGACATTGTTGGTTCTCTACTTTTTGAAGAGATGAGAAGGAAGGTCTCTATGAATGCCAAAAAGGCTTTGAGTGTTTGAGGAAGACCAAGGAGAGAGGCAAGAATAAAAAGCAACATGGCCATTATAAGTCCATGGAAAAGGGGAGATCAAAATCTCGTGGTAAGTCCAAGGTGATCTATTGGAATTTTGGAAAACATGGACACTTTCGAAAGGACTACAAAGAGGAAAAAAAGAAGAAGAAGCAAGATTTTGATTTTGAGTCCAAGAAGGAAGATGGAGATGCTTTCATCAAATCCTTGGCCATTTGTGTAGGTGACAACGCATGGTTGATAGACTCAGGTGCATCTTTTCAGATGACTCCTTATAGAAATTGGTTTAGTGAATATGAAAAATTTGATGGTGGTAAGGTGTGTTTGGGTGACAACTCAGTTCTTGATATTTTTGGTCATGGAAGTATTCATGTGAAATTTTTTGATGGTAGAATTAGAAGATTTAATGGTGTCTTGCATATCCTAGGACTAGTGAGGAATTTTTTTTATCTATTAGCAAACTAATAGATGTGGGTGTGCATATATACTTTTCTCAAGCAAGTGTGAAAATTGTGAGAAGTGCCATGATAATAGCAAGAGGAAGTAGATTAGGTACAATGTACCAACTTGATGCATGCACAATTGAGTGTAATAGCACTTCTAATAAGATTGTGAAGATGACTACTTTGTTAGAGAACAAGAGGGTTTATCTTTCAATAGATGGTAGTGGGTTTTGGGTACCCAAGGGTCCTCTATCTACTGAATCAACGTTACCTATAGAGAAGACTATGTTATGGCAGTAGAGACATCACCGCATAGGTGAGAAAGGTCTATGAACCTTAAAGAATAAAAACCTTGTTGATGAGTTGAATGACTTCAATCTTGATTTTGAGTTTTGTGAGCATTGTATCTATGTTAAAAAAACCACTTTTAGTTTTACTCAATTTCTCGTAAGTCCTCATGTATTTTGGATCAAATCCATTTGGATGTATTTGGCCTAGTTGATATTGATTCTATTGGTGGATCAGTTTATTATGTTTCTTTCATTGATGATTTTAGTCAAAGAACATGGGTTTATTTTCTTAGAAGTAAAGATGAAGTTTTTAGTTGTTTCAAAGAATTTAAAGCAATGGTTGAGTTGCAGAATGGAAAACAGATAAAGTGTTTGAGAACTAATAATGTTAGTGAATATTGCTCCAATATTTTTCACACATTTTGTAAAGATTTTGGTATTAAAAGAGAGAAGACAACTCTGTATTCTCCATAATAGAATGGATTTGTAGAAAGAATGAACAAGACCTTGATGGAGAAGACTAGGAGTATACTGAGTGGAGCTAGACTGAAAAAAATGTTTTGGACCAAAGTTGTACTGCCTCCTACTTGATAAAAAAGTCTCCTACATTAGATCTTTTTGATAAGACACCAATGGAAGCATTGTCAGGTGACAAGCCTTTACTTAGACATTTGAGAGTTTTTGGTTGTGAGACATATGCTCATGTGCCAAAGGAGAAGGAAACAAAATTGGACAACAAAGTTGTCAAATGTATCTTCATCAGATATAGTTATGGTGTGAAAGGATACAAGCTTTTGAGATCTTATTGCATAAAGGGTATTTTATTGCAGAAGTGTTATTTTTAGAGAAAATGAGCCTCCTATTATAGTATAGCCAGAATATATAAAAGAAAAGAATGATGTGATTCAACTTCCTGCTACACCTAAGAAAGTTGAATCAAGGCCTTTAGAAAGATAATTTGTTGAAGAGAGCTCTATGAGTTTTGAATCATCAGAGGAAGAGGGAGGACCTAATCCTAAACTTGAACCTAAACCAGATCTTGTTTGAAGGTCTAGTAGACAAAGGAAATCACTAGAAAAGTATGGATATTCTCTTGATGATTGGAAGTGTATATTTTATTTGAATGGTGATATTGATGAACCAAAACCTATAGAAGAGGCTCTTGGTATGAATGATTCATATTCCTAGAAGATAGCAATGGAAGAAGAGATGGCATCTCCTAAGAGGAATGACACATGGGACCTTGTAGTATTTCCCAAAGGATGGAAGCCTATTGGTTGTAAATGGGTGTTCAAAAGGAACATGAGTTTATATGGAAGCATTGAGAAGTATAAAGTATGTTTGGTTACAAAATGTTACTCCTAGGTTGTAGGAATTGATTATGGTGAAATTTTTTCTCCTATAGAAAAAATGACATCCATTCAATTTTTACTTTCTATTGCAGTAGCTTATGATCTAGAAGTTGAGCAGATGGATGTGAAGATAACTTTCCTTCATAGAGATTTGGAGGAAGCAATTTATATGATATAGTTAGAGCACTTTGTGGTTAAAGGTAAAATTCATTTGGTCTGTAAATTAAAAAGATCGTTATATGGTCTAAAACAAAGTCCTAGGATGTGGTACCAAAAGTTTGATACATATGTATTGAGTTTTAGATTTGTCCAATTCAAATCTAATTACTATATATACTAAAAGTCTGATGGTGATTACTTTTTGGTTGTTTCCTTATATGTTTATGACATTTTGTTTATTGAAAAAGGAAAAGGTTTGATTATAGAATTAAAATCTTAGCTCTCAGCAAATTTTGAAATTAAAGATCTTGTTGTAGCAAGGTACATTTTGGGAATGGAGATTATAAGAGATAGGAAAAATAGAAAGCTTTGGATAGGACAAAGTAAGTAGGTTGGTACTATATTCTAGACTATAGAGTATTCCTGTTACTATGGGAACAAAGCTTTCAAGCTCAGAGTGTCCTTCATCCCCATTGAAGATGGAAGAGATGAGTTAAGTACCATATCAGAGTGTTGTTGGAAGTTTGATGTATGCTATGGTATGTACAAGACTAGACATTTCCCAAGGAATAAGAGTACTTTACATTATATATCTAATCTAGAAAGAGCACATTGGGATGTAGTAAAAAGAGTTTTTAGATACTTGCAAGGTACCTCAGAGTACTCTATATGTTTTCATGAAATGGGAAATAAAATTTCCTAGATATTCGAGGCTATGTGGATTCATTTTGGGCCAATGATGTCGATAGAAGAAGATCCACTAGTGCATATGTGTTTACATTATTTAGTGGTGCAATTGAGTGGATGAGCAAGTGATAAGCTATGGTTGCTTTGTCCACTACAAAGGTAGAGTATATAGTAGCTAGTCACGCCTATAAGGAAGCTATCTGGTTAAAGAGACTATGTTTAGATATAGAGTTCAACACAATGCAATGACAATTTATAGGGACAGTCAGAGTGTAATTGGCCTAGTGAAGTACTCGACATTTTATGTCAAGACCAAGTACATTGATGTACAATATCATTTTGTGAGAGACATGGTTGAGGACAGTAAGGTGAAGTTGGAGAAGGTAGAGACTTTGGTGAATGTTGTAGATGCATTAACTAAGCCCATGAATACAAAAAAGTTTAGATAGTGTTTAGAGTCTATGGGTCTCTTAGCCCCTGGCAATTAAGTCCATGAAACTGTGGATCACCTCACTCTTGCAAGGTGTTTGAAAAGTGGGAGAATGTTGAGAATTGTGTCTTAATCGTGCAAGTATTTTTTGAAAAAACTCTAGATTTTTTTTAAAAAAATTTCTAGAATTTCTTTGTGGTAGTTTTCCACATGTTTATGAATTGGGAAAAGGTGTATGAGTTGTTAAAAATGTGTCTAGTCTCAAGAACAATGTAGAAGGGATATTTTTAGAGTGTAAACAACTCATTATATAACTTTTATGGGGGTCTAAGCTAGAGGACAAAATTATGGACAAAAATGGTATTCTTTGAATTACAAATTACAAGTGGGTAACATGTGGCATGGTTGTTTTGTCCATGGTTTTGGCCCATGGTTTTGTACAACCACAAATAGTTTCCAAGTGGAAAATCACTATAAAAGGAGGGCTTGAGGAAATGTTTGAATCATTGAGTTCAGTTTGCAAGACTTGTTCTAGATGGAGTATTTTGCTGAGTCTAAGTATGAGTTCGAGTTGTGATAATGTTCTCCTGTAAGAACTTGCATGGAAAGTGTATTGTAATCTTCTTGATTTGAGGAAACTTTGTGTGGGTTTTGGAGGGTGGGGTTTTTCTTCTCGAAAGGGTTTCCCCATGGTAATCACTGTGTTATATGTTCATTGTTATTTTGACTATATCATTTTGCATTTCTTTAGATCTCTGAAATAGTTAGTTGAATTTGCATAATCATCCTCTCAAAGATTATTGCAGGAAGTGATTCTGTGCACCTTAGATGTCTTACATTGTGGTAGATTTTAATAGGTAGTTACAATTGGAAAAAGATTTTTTCCATTCTTCTCATCGGCATGCAACAATGACATATATAATGTAGGAGAATAATTTACAGAAAATAGTTTAAGAAATAGAAACATTATTTTAAACTAAAAATTGAATGAAAGAAAATGGAACTTGTATGGGAATGTCTATCTAAACAAATGTAGTTGTCAATCACACTAATTTTAAGAGATTCAATATATTTCCATCAAATTTTGAATGATGCCAATGAAGTAGAATAGTGGGTGGTTATGGGATGCACAACATAAAAATGTTTCATATTTAGAACTTATCAAAATCGCAACCAATTTTTGTAAACAGTTTGTTTTCAATTCTTTATTAGTTCTTGCCTTTGGTAGGAAACAAATGAAAACAAATGGAATTATGAGATTCCATATAAATTTAAAAATTTGAAAATATACTAATGTTTGCAAAAGCTATATTAATTTGCATTTTTTTTGAAATTGAAAAATACAATTTTTTGAAAATTGTATTGGCCCATGATAAAAAGGGCAATGTAATAATTCAATTTTTTCCAACAAAAATACAAAATATTTTCTAACAACTCTATTAATGAATGCATTAATTACAACTTTATCTTTTCCACATTTGTGACAAGTGGATTAACTTTTTTTTTTTTTTAAACATTTTTATCTTTCACCTCACAAGTGAATGTCTAGTCAATCTATAATTATTCCTATCTATTTTCCTTACCAAGTTCAAATATAGCTTTTACATTTCTTATTTTAGATATATTTATTATTAGTTTTACATTGATGTTTATTTTTATAATTTGTAAAATGTTATTCAAATATAGATATTTTAATCAAATATAGAGTTAAATGTTTTATATTTCTTATTTTAAATACATTTATTATTTAAACTATTAATTCATATGAATTTATAGATTTAAATTTTTTATATTTCTTATTTTATATATATTTACTATTAGTTTTACATTGATGTTTATTTTTGTAATTTGTAAAATGTTATTTCTTTAAGTTTACACTATATTTTACTACCTATCTTACCAAGTTCAAATATACAGTTAAATATTTTTTATTTCTTATTATATATATATTTCTTAATAGCTTTGCATTGATGTTTATTTTTGACAATTGTAAATTTTTTTTTAAAAAAAGTTTACACTATGTTTTACTAGCTACTATTTTACAATTTTGCTCAATTGTTTTATACCATTAATACTACCCCTCAAACTTACTACATATTTTGGTACTTGGATTTAAGTAACTGACAATTTTTTATTTTTATTTAAGTAGCTGAAAAAGTTTATTGCCAACAAGTTTTTGTTAAAAATTGTAACTAACTTAATTTCCCCTTCATGCAATACTACTTTAGTCAACCATAAAAACACGAAGGCAGGAACTTTGGTACATGCACCCCTTGTTTTATTCTTGTTTCCACGAAGTTTAATGATTCCATAATTTTTTGATTTCATTATTTTTAAATTTATAAGGGAATTTCTATTAGAGCAATAATGGTTAGAATAGTGGCCTTACTTCTTAACTCCTTTGACTTTTCTAATCTCTACTTTGCTGACCAGGAAACCAACTCCGGACAATTATCCCTCGAATGGTCATCCTCTACCTACCACATTCTTTAATGATTTTTTGTACATTGCAAATATCCAAAGGCTTCATTGAATTTAGCTGGTGATTGATCAGGTACATGGCATGATGTTATGGAGTTGGAGGAGGGTAAATGTTTTTCTACAACTATCGTTAGACAACATTCAAAAATCCACAATAATATTCCACTTCACAAACAATCAAAGGTAAATATACATTTACAAGGTAAAGAGGTCAAAGAACAAGTGAAGAAAGGATTGCTTGTGAAAGCGGGAGAGGAAAGAATTATGGACACTTTCACACATTTATTCATGCTTTTGACAATGTGAGATTTGACGGTAATATTTATTTTTATCTTAGTTAATATTAATTTTTTAAATATTTATATTTTTAATTGAATAAAAGAATAATTAATGTCGATAGACATTCTACAATGGAAGAATAGGGGAGTGGGATGGTGTGAATGTGTTAATGTTAACTTTTATTCTTCCAAGTTCAATTTGACAACCATTTACATGTCAAAAGTCTAAATCTTATATATATATATATATATAATTTAATAAATATCAATCCATTTAAATTATAATATTTGGAGATATAAATCATTCATTTTTTAAGCAATTAAAGTAAAAAGATTAAGTCAGTAAAAAACTAAATAAATAAAGATAAAAAATATATATAAATAATTTTAGTTGTAGTAAATTAAATTATAATTATTTTTTAGTGGATATCTATCAGCATTTCTTTAGATAGATTTATTTAAGATATCTATACTAATTAATTTTTTCTAATAAAAACATAAATGTATGGATGTCTTATTATTGTACTTGTCATAGGCAATGTACTATTGTATTCAGTTTGAACAATTTTTGGATTAGTTTTGAACATAATAACCGATCAAATTCAATTATTGTTAATTGATTTCAATTTTTCTTAAGTTAACATCTTTTATATCAATTAAATATATTATGAAAAATGATTTATCTTCATTATAATTGGTTCAATTCATTAGGTGTTATAGGACCCCTTTTTCGGACCTCCCTCCATATTACATTTTTTACAGTAAGATTATTGGAAATTTATGTATAAATAAAGATATGTACATATTGAAATTAAATAATATTACTTGATTGCCTTCAATTTTTCTACATCCTCCATATTGTTTTGAGATTTTAGTCTATCTTAATGTTCAAAATACTATCTTAATGATATCGATTCATATGATGAAAATGTTTATAATTATAATTATAATTATTACTTGATTATTAATTATTATGATCTACCTAAATTATTTAAGTAACTAGATTTTACTAAGGCTCATGGAATTTTAAATTTTATCTAAGTTATATTAATTTAACTAAGTTCTTACTACAAAAATTTCATTCAACAACTACCATACTAAAATACTCAAAAAGTTGAAAGTTAGAAATATATTCTTGTGATATCAATATAATTTTTAATTAAAATTTAAATAATACCATATTCATTAAATCAAGAAAATAATTTATATTTTAATTAAATTGAATATACATTGACAATTAATTTCTTAAAAGAGAAAAGATATGTACAAGAAATTGATATGAAGAAATGAATCCAAACTTATCTTGAGCGATGGGAAATTTTCTTAAAAGATACTGCACAACTATTTAATTATTTATAAAATATGACAATGTTAGTTATTATCATTAAAACTAAAACTATAATAACAAGTACTAGCCACTATGTGGCACTTGTTTGATTTTTTTTTTTTTGTGAAGGTTGAGAGATTTTTTTTAATTTTAATTTTTTTAAGAATGAAGGATCAAGGCGTATTCATTTGATTAAAATTTGTTTGGAGCACAATCATAGTCTCATCATAAGTGCTAGAGCCATGTACCAAACAAAACATGATTTCTGTTAGACTCATTAAAAACTAATAGACTAAGGACTCATTGATTTATATTTGGAATAAAATTTCTCTTTAAAACTGGTTATCCAACATATTAGTTTGACATATAGATATATATTACATATCTCAATAGACTTAAAGGTACTTTCCATGAGACTCTTTCTCATGAGAGTTTTTAGGTTCCACTTGTTGCTAAAAAATATTATTAAACTAGTGTTCCTAATGGTATTTGCAAATGGATTTTTTAAATAATTGAGGCAGATAGAGTTCCTTACCATCAAATATGTGTGAACAGCTTTATATAGCATATGACGACTACACCGAGTAGATACTAGCTTGATTGCTACAAGCTCCAAAAATTTGCTTGGGCTTAACCCTGCATCAAATTCTATGTGAACCAGAGACTCATCCCACATATTAGCAACAATTGATACTATGTTCTTGTTAAAGCTACAATAACTATTAGAGCTCTTTTCCACTCCTTCCTCAGATGCCAAACTTACTCGACAAATTCATCTATTTTACAATTGATATACTCTTGAGCAATGACCATGGAAAAGATGTTTCTCATGTTTTCAATTCCAGGGCTGAATGCAATACTGATATCACTCTTGATTATCAGCAACAAAAAATCTTCAATAGTTGCAAGCTCTAGCTGAGAGCAATCTTAGCTTGTAATTGGGCCTTTCTTTTGTCACTAGATCCACAAATCATAGTTTCAGAGAGCAGGGCCCATTCGGCAAAGACAATACAAGCAGAATGGGCATATGTAAATCCTTAAAATTTTGAATTTTTCATTTGGATGCACCAAATTGGAATTGGAATACGAAATAAAATAGGAATACATATTCCAATTTTGGCCCAAAAACGAAGTTTTACAATTCCATCTAAATAGGTGGAATTGGAATATGTATTCCTATTCCACTTTTATTTATTTTAGAAAACATAAATTTTTGGGTCCACGAATTCCCCATCAAATTCTGGCTGAACCAAATAGAGAATAGAAATATGTGCCCCTATTTTCTACTCCAGAATAAGTTTTCCAAAATAGCTATTCATATTCCCCTATTCCTATTCTCGCAGCCAAATGAAAAGTGAATAGGTATAAAATTAGATTGTCTTCCCAATAGCAGACACCTTATAATACCTTCCAGCAATCTACATTTCAGTGTACTATTCCCACTATGACACATGTTAGAAAGAATCCATTTGTTTGCATACATAATTATAACAAGGCTTTTATCCTTTCAAAAAGCTGGAGATCGTCAATCTACTAGTCTTTGGCTATTTCTTATCTAAAACTTAAATTACTAAACAACTGACATTCAACCACCATGGCCGACCTAATTCTTTTATGCTATGGATCAAGAACTTCCATGGAAGCCATGAAAGCGAGTGAGTCAATGCAACAACTCACAATAAGAAGCTCATCTGCCAAGGAAGCAAACAATGGCATTTTTGAAGCACAATCAGAGTGTCTTCCTAGCTCCATAACACACCCTCAGTAAGATACATATCACTTCTTTCAAATAGATTTCCTCTTCCAAATTCTTCAATCATTTCGGAAAAATCTGCTACACATGTTCAGGCTACAACATTTAGTGGATCCATGAGA